>JABUQX010086624.1:0-10000 GCA_015478945.1 Trachelipus rathkii
AAAGAGAAATGCTCTATGGTTAACCCATATATAGAGTATCCTATCCGCTCTCCTCTACTTTCTATACCAAATCTATGATCTGAACTGATGTGTCCTATGTCGAATGAGATAACTTCAATACACAGAACCACATACACCCTCCACTCGAGATCATCGCATTCCAATACACACGCTCAGATTCCACGAATTAAGTTAACGCTCATAAAGAATATCTTGTCTGTTCGGATGTGCATGAATGTAGGGTTTCTGCCTCATTCACCACATCAATCCATATTGAGTTAAGAATTTAAAAATACACTCACCTCTGTTGTTGATGTCCTTCTGCCCCACAAACCCCCCCAACCAACACAACAAACAACCAAAACCACACCACAACACACAACAACACACGGGTGGTACGCATCGCAGAGCACAATACATAATAAGACCCATCACGCCAATCCCAACAAACCACCACAAATCGTTCGCCTCCGTTGGAGAGTGTTCGCCTGTACGAGCATCTGAGCAAAAGCCACGTTTGTCGGCTGTTGGAATTTTCTCTGCGTGTGGAGTGCTGTTATTAGAGTCCCGTTATATTGTTAGTGCGAGCAATCTATACTGATCCCTTAGAGTAGCATCATTCGGTGTAGTTTGCATATGTTCAGCACTCCGTGGTTGGCAACTCTAACTCTAGGGTGCTATTAGGTCCCTTGTGGTGAATTCCGGAATGGACAGGGCATTGACCCCACCACCGATGATGATCACTGCAGAGCGCGCCATGGTCTCAACAGTAAAGGGCGCTTACCATCCTCCACTTCGTTATTCTTTGATTGTTTCTTCTCATCACCAAATGGCTCTCCTGTATGAGGGCTATTTAGCTAGCCTCATCCGCTACAAAGTGCCGGACGAAGAGCATCAGTTGCTGCATTCTCGCATGATGCACGTTTATTTGAAGGGCAGCTCAAATTGTTTTTATTATCATCATCAGACTTATGAGACACGATTTGGGTTTGGGGTACTGAGCTTGATTCCCTTTTCCCAATGCCGATTTTGAATTTGGGCGTTCTTTCCCACTCTCTCTGCAGTTTTGATCTTTTCTTCTTTGGCTGTGAACCAGAGGGTGTTATACCTAGCTTCCTTTATGCAAGCTGTTATTATCTTCTGTCTTTCCCCTTCGACTATATTCTCCAGGTGAGCCGTTTCCTGCCAGCCGGTGGGAGCCTACTTCCCACCCCCTCGGGTTTCCCACTCCTCTTCTGAGTCCAAACAGTACACAATAATTATATTAGCTAGCAGATGGTTTTGCCTCTTAGCTTGGTTCCAGAGTGCCCAGTCAGAGAAAGGACGAGGCACAGAATGCCCCTCTCTACCCTTTTCTGGACCCTCCACCTGTCTTTTCTGGCCAAAGTTCTGTGCCTTTACAAAGGTTAGGATCTTATCGTCCCATCCTTTGCACTATCCTGGAAGAGACCAGTCCAGTACTATGGGTCGGGGGATTTCACCCCCTCCACTGTCCTTAGATCTGCCACCTCCCAAGGTTTTCAGCTGTCCAACAATGATTTCAGCCACTCTGACTGTGGCTCATCGTCGCAGTTGAAAACTGCACCACTTGGTTTGAGGATAGAGCCCGTGAAACTTTGGCTGTGTAGTGCCGCCAACTAGTTCCACGATCTTGTCCCAGGATTCCTTCTTGTATGGCTTTAAGTTGTTCCATTGTCAAGATTTCTTGTGGATAGTCTGAGACTATTCCTATTCTGATTGTATTTAAGGTAGGACCTGAGGTAGCGTGGGCGCTTGCCGCTACTGCTCCAGTTCTAGGTTTTCTTTTGACCCCCCCTTGCGTAAGAGTCACTAAGTGCGCGCTCTTTTTCCGCAGCGCGGAGGGCCAATAGGCACGAGAAGCTAGTTTGCGGGCCTCTGGAAGGATCGTGCCGTTCTTCCACCACAGCCACCTCTATCTCTTCTGGCCGCGGCTGAAAGCGCGGCAATTGTTAGCTTGAGCTTTTGGGATAGACTTCTCGATATTAGAATGCTGGTATCCCTAATGGGGTGCAGCGTCAAGTTGAAATTCCTCTTCCCCCCCTGACATGGGACTGGTAAGCCCCTTTTCAGTTGACGGTTTTCGGGGAATCCAAAGAAGGGCTTGAGGCCTTTGGGGTGGCGCACTTAGGGGTGCCCCCAGTAAAAAGTTTTCCCGTATCCATAAAAGAATGTAGTTTAAACTGAGGAATTATACAGGTCACCGTAGCACGAGCTCATACGCGGGAAAGGCTCAATTGAACAGGAGGTCGCCTGGTAATCAACTCGAAGTTCGCACTCTTAAGAACGAAACTTCCTCCGGCCATTGCATCCTTGGCGTATGCTGGTTTCCACGTGGATTGGCGGGTGGTAAAACTTAGTTTTTCCACACCAACCGCCTCAGCTACTAAGGCCAGCAGACTGTCCTGGTGGAAGTAACGCACCCGCCACTACAAGGCGCACCGCCATTGGATAACATAACCTGAAACTAAGAATATAATGTACAACGGACAAACTTGACATACCTTAAGCACGAATAAACTTCAAACATTAACAAAGTTCCATACTTAACAACAGTAACGTAACTAAAATAAGCATCACAGAACGTAACTGTTTCACACTTTTCAATCGTAATTGTAACTATCATAGTAATTCTTCACCTTAACCATAGTAATATTTTACAAACATTTATCATAACCATTTACCTAATTATCATACAGAACCAACGAATATAATATAAGGTACAAAGTTTTTCACATCATAAAGTAACATATCACTACCTGAACTATGAATATAAATGTACAAAGGCAAACTTAACATACCTCACGTATGAATAATCTCTAACATCCGGAAAATTCCCTACTTATCAAAGTAAAGTAGCTAACATGATGTATAAACTCATGTTCCAACTCTTCAAACATATCAAAACAGTTTAAGCAGTACTATCATAACAAAATCCCTTAACAAAGTGACCATCTATCAAAGGCTACCAAATCTGAACTATGATTGACACTCATTATTTCATCAAAGTGTCACTCGTTTCGAAATACATACCAATCATTTTGACTATGAAATAAACGTAGACATTAAGTAAAATTCTGCGGGGACCTAACATTACTCATGCAAAAATTAAATTAAGGTTCACGTTTCTAACACGTCATCGTCAGTTAACACCAGTAATATCTTACAGAACTCATCATTTCTCTAACAAATCAGTTGTAATTTCACAATTGTATAGTAATTTTAACATAACGTACCTAATTAACGAATAAACAGTTTTCATTTAACAAAGTTTTTGCTTATCAAACGGTAATATAACATTGTCTCACAAAACTTAACCTATCCTACTTTCGAAACAATTACGCAGTACCTCCGGTTCGTTAGGCTTACACTGTAGACTTATCATCAG
This sequence comes from Trachelipus rathkii, assembly GCA_015478945.1. Classification (NCBI taxonomy): domain Eukaryota; kingdom Metazoa; phylum Arthropoda; class Malacostraca; order Isopoda; family Trachelipodidae; genus Trachelipus; species Trachelipus rathkii. Next base: position 3,407 of record JABUQX010086624.1, read on the forward strand.
GGACACTTTCATGCTTATACAAAAGCTTTCGCGAATGAGCTCACTCATCAACATAATCTCAATCTTTTCTATACATAACCGAACAATTTTCAGCGATGAGCCTCCACTAGGGGGAAATCACTCCCAGAGAGATGCGTGAAGACCCATCTCGGGGTACCCGGAAGGGAAGTGTAAGCGGTTAATTTTCACTATGTTATAAAGTACTAAAGCACACATCTCTACCGAGAGAAAACCCAGGAGGGATGCGCCCCCTTGAAAGGGTGTGATCCGCAGATAGGGGATCACCACCGAAGGGGGTGTAAGCGGGTTTTGGGCTGAGGCCTTACCCCTCCGCGAAAGCTTTTGTATAAGCATGAAAGTGTCCCTGATGATAAGTCTACAGTGTAAGCCTAACGAACCGAAGGTATTGCGTAATGTTTTGAAAGGTAGGATAGGTTAAGTTTATGTACAATCGTTAGTTACTTTACGTTGATAAGCAAGTACTCTTGTTATGACAAACTGCTTTATTCGTAAGTTAGGTTAACGTTATGTTAAATTTACTATGACAATGAGAAGTTTACACCTGGTTTGTTATAGAGAAATGATGAGTTTCGTAAGATATTACCTGTGCTTAATGACGATGATAGTGTTAGAACGTGAACCTATGTTTAAGAGTTTTGCTGAGTATGTTAGGTTTCCCCGAGAATTTTGCTAAATGTCTACGTTTATTTCATCAGATCAAAATGATGTTTATATTCGAAAGAGTGACACTTTGAATGAATAGTGGTCCAATTCATAGTTCCAGATGTTGGTACCTTTGATAGATTGGGTTCCTTTGTTAAGGGATTTTGTTCAGATAATACTGCTTTAACTGTTGTTGATATGTTGGAAAAGTTGGGATACATTGAGTTTTTATGTCTTTTAGCTACTTTACCTTTGATAAGTTAGGGAATTTTCCGGGATGTTAGCAGATTAATTATATACGTGAGGTATGTTAAGTTTGCATTTGTACATTATAATTCTTAGTTCAGGTTATGATATGTTCAGCGTTTGCCGTAAAGAAAGAAAAGGAGGAGGTGTCTCATTACTTATGGTCTGCATAATAATTCAGGTTAACGGTTAATGAAAATGTTGTAATATTACTATGTTAAGGTAAAAATACATATGATATGTTCAGATACGTATTGAAAAGGTGTGAACAGGTTACGTTTTTGTATGCAGTGTTAGTTACTTACTGTTGTTAAGTATGGGAACTTTTGTAAATGTTGACCTGGTTTTTTCGAGCGTAAAGGTAATGTCAGGTTTGTCGTTTTGTACATTATATTTTATTTACAGGTATGATATGTTTTTTCAGGGGGCTTAATTGATGATAAACTTTATTGCGTTAGCAATATATTCGTAGGTCGTATTATAAAGAATCATTTTTATGTTATCGTTTTAACCAAAATGATAACTCGATATGACTGAATCAATAGATGCAACTAGATTCATGGGTGGGTGGGTTGTGATGGGAGCACGGGATGGGTGGATTGAATTATACTGATTTACTGATTTAGTGCTTTAAAATCAGTAACTATTACACTTTAATATGATATTTAATTCAAAGAGCTTAATTTTTATGTTATGTTTGGATAAACTTTGTTATTTTTATGTTATGTTTGGTAAAACTTTGTTATGTTTGCAATTTATTCGTTGGGAGATTAATGATATTCTAGCGTCAGGTTATGACTTGAATTTTTGTTAAATATTTCGAGTTGTAATGTATAAACTTGTTACGTTTTCATTATAATTCGTTGTGTATGATAATTAGACAGGGTTAATGCTAAATTGTTTGTTAAATATTACCATCGTTAATGTAAATTAACATTGATGTGTTAGAGATATGCTTAGAAAAAAAGTGTGCAATAGGTTAACGTTTTTGTACGCATGTGTTAGGGTACTTTACGTTGTTAAGCTATGGAACTATTGGTAATGTTTAATGTAGTTATTCGTGCGTAAGGTGGGTTAGGTTTGTTATTGTTAAAATTAATATTCTTCAGTTTCAGGTAAATGCTATGTTAGCTTTTTAATGTTGAAAATATTGTATGTTAGCTTTATATACGACGGTTAGTAATATAAGGAACTTATTTTTGGGCTATGTATATCCGAAATTATACTCAAAATGTGACGTGAATCAATAGATCAATAGATCAAGAGGTCATGGACGGGGAAGGGGGGCTAAGGGAGGCTATAGCAGGGACGGATGGTTTGATTTACTGATTTACTGATTTAAAATCAGTAAACTATTACATTTACTATGATATTTATTCAAAGAACTTATTTTATGTTATTGTTTTGGTAAAACTTTTGTTATTTTTTATGTTATGTTTGAAATAAAACTTGTTATTGTTTGCAAATTATCATCTGAGGATATTGTTGGATATGTGTGTTATATATTGTGGTAATGGGTTTGAGGTGCGTTTGTTTGTTTTAGGGAATAGTTTTTAGCGAGTTTGATTCACTGTAAAAAATATTTGGTTACGCTGTGTTTTAGCATTATATTCGTTGTAAGTATGATAATTAGACAGGGTTATACTACATTTTTGTTAAATATTAAGATGTTAATGTAAAATTAACATTGATATGTTAGAGATATGTTTGAAAAAAGGGTGAATAGGTTACGTTTTGTACGCTGTGTTAGGTACTTTACTGCTGTTAAGTATGGAATTTTGTTAATGTTAGTAGTTTATTCGTGCCTAAGGTGTGTTAGGTTTGTTATTGTACATTATATTTCTTAGGTTAGGTTAATGTTATGCTTAGCTTTATTATGTGAAAAACTTTGGTTTACGTTAGCGTATATACGATGGTTACGTATAAAGAACTTTATTTTTGCGCTAGTGTTTATCCGAAATGATACTCGAAATGTGACCTGAATCAATAGATCAATAGATCAAGAGGTCATGGATGGGTGGGTAGGGAGGGGAGGAGAGGGTGGTTTGATTTACTGATTTACTGCTTTAAAATCAGTAAACTATAACACTTTACTATGATATTTTATTCAAAGAGCTTATTTTTATGTTATATTTGGATAAAACTTTGTTTATGTTGGCAATTAATTTGTGTTGGAGTTTATGATAGTTAGGTAAGTTGTTATGAATAAACTTGTTTGTTAATCTTACATGTCAATGTAAAAAACCATGTTCCGTTTAGCATATGCTTTCATGTTGGGTTGTATGAGTAGATTACACCAAGTTATGCAGTATTTTCTTGTTAAATATTACCATGTTTAATGTAATTACCTTGATATGTTGAGATATGCCTGAACACAGGTTCGTGACTGGTTACGTTTTTGTTGTGATATGTTAGCTTACTTACTGCTTGTTTAAGCCTGGAACTTTGTTAATGTTTAACAGTTTATTCGTGTTTTAGTGCGTAAGCTGTTAGGTTTGTCGTTGTACATCATATTTCTTAGTTCAGGTGATGTTATTTTAGCTTTAAATGTGGAAACTTTGTTAAGTTAGCATATACTTCGTTGGTCAATGTTATAGAAGAACTTGAATTATGCTATGTTATCCATAATGACACTCGAAATGTAACATGAAACAATAGATCAATAGATCAATTGATCATAGGGTGGTAGAAGGAGGGTAGGAGGGAAGGAGAGGGTGGTTTGATTTACTGATTTACTGATTTAGGTGATGTAAAAACACAACTTTTTTTAAGTTATAACCATAAAAAGAATAATTTTTTTTAGTAAAAACAAGAGTTTAAAGCAAATAAAACAAAAATAAATAAAAGTTTTGTGTTATGTTATACAAAGTATGACTTGAATTAATAGATCAATAGATCAATAGATCATGGATGGGTAGGTGGATGATGGGGAGGGCAGTTTTGATTTACTGAGTTACTGATTTACTGTTTTAGGGTAAGTAAAACATGACAATTTTACTAAAAAATGACTTGAATCGATAGATCAATAGATCATGGTTGGATAGGAGTGTAGGTTGGGTGGTTTGATTTACTGATTTCCCTATTTAGGGTATGTAAAACATGACAATTTTAGTAAAAAAAAAAATATATGACTTGAATCAATAGATCAATAGATCAATAGATCACAGATGGAAAAGGAGGGTGGCTGGATGGTGATTTGATTTACTGATTTACTGATCAATAGATCACGAAAGGGGTGGGGAGGGCAGTTTGATTTACTGATTTACTGCTTTAGGGTATGTAAAACATGTCAATTTTAGTAAAAAAAAAAATATGACTTGAATCAATAGATCAATAGATCACGAAAGGGGTGAGGAGGGCAGTTTGATTTACTGATTTACTGATTTACTGTTTTAAGGTATGTAAAAACGTAAATTTGTACGCTATAAAATATAAAGAATGAATTTTTTTTTCCGCCTTGGATCGGTTTTTCTAAAACATCATTCGAATCTCAGACCGATAACATATATAGGAATACCCAACATTGTTGTCTTATAGGAATGTTTATTTAACTCAGCACGACCGATCCAAGCTACCGGTGCGGTATCGACTCCGACCTCTGACTCAGACTCCTTCTTCTCGCGACTCATCCTTCTCTGACTCCGAATCCGACTCCTTTCTCCACTTCTCTTATGCATTTCATCCATTTCTTCAGAGTTCCCCCCTTTAGGGGGTCCCCAGACACCCCTCACGATCTTGAAAACATCATATTCGAGATCTATGGGTTCGATAACATATATAAAGATACAAATATCGTATTATTATATAAATATTTACTAACCCAGCACCGCACCGAGCCAGCACCGGTGCCATGCCCAATCTCGGATTCCGATTAAGTCTTTCTAGTAAATCCGACTCCGAATACGCTCTCAATTTCAACCTTCTACACGAACATTTCGATTTTAGGGGGGTGGCGTCCCCCTTACTGTCGCCCTTATCTACGACGAGATTACGTCACCATCTGGAGCCCACCAAATTTTAGCTCGATACAATAAGCCTAACCTGTAGTAGTACTATTCACATAGGGGACGGTGCAGTGCGGTGCCGGAGTCATATACGGTTGATAATATTATATATATATATATATATTATATATATATAATATAATCACCACATAATCAACAATAATTAATACAATATCATAAAGCAAACTACCCACCTAAACTACTAAAACTATAAATAAAATCCACACTAAACATAAATAATACACAATAAAACTAAAATCATAAATAACACCATCTAACATAACCTATAACACAAAATCAACAACAAACAAATACACCTAAAACAAACAAACAACACACAACCACCACATAAAACACTTTACAGTACAACCATAGCAATCTAGCTATCAATATGACACCAGCCGAAATGTGATCTAACACAAAAATGGAGAGTAAAAAACCAGAATAAAATACAAGACGAAAGACCACCCGTAACAGAGTACCACTAGATCAAGAGCATCCACACACAATACAGAACACAACAAGCATCAGCGTAATAGAGCCACACACTACACCACTCGCATTGCATACACGAGAACAATACTAGGCAAGCTGGAAAAAAAACAACCGGGCGTTAAGACACAACACAACATTATACACACATTACATCAGACTCACATCACCAACGAAGAAGAGACGAAAAGCCCTACACCCCCTACGCAATACATACTACAAAAAACTCCAGACACTGACCACATCGGCAGTCAATACACACACCAAGATTAATAAACACACAACAATAAGACAATAACACTAAAACAATTATCATACACACGAAACGATTTACCATCATTCAGCACATAAACAAGGGATAATCTACGCTACCAAGAAACTCACACATCCAGACTAAACCCACTACACATATACTAACATACACCAATATAGGTATATATTATAACGCTACTAGTATATATAGTAATATGTATTATATATATATATATTATATATATATATATATATATATATATATAATATATATATATATTATTACTATATAAATATATATATATATATATATTATATATATATATATATATAATATATCATATATATATATATATATATATAATGGGGAGGTAACATTTGAAAACATGAATAACAATGGCCGATATGAAGAGGTAAGTGATAGTGAATGTGTGTGGGTTTGATGGTGTATGAAGTGGGTATTTTAAGGATTAGGTAATTAGTAGGCATGGTAATAGGTAGAATGAGAAGGTTGTAGAATGATAAATTATAGCAAGAATAGATGGAATTGCTGGTGAAATGATCAAAAATAGAAGTAGGAGTATGATTGACTGGATAAAGAAGTTGTGTAAGAAAGCGTTTCTGGAGGGAGTAGTTCCGGAAGACTGGAGGAGAGCAATGATAGTGTAAGGGTGCTAAAGGAAGATAAAGGGAACTGTAGAAACTACAGGGTATTAGTTTATTGAGTGTTTTAGGGAAAATATATGCTGGTATTTTGGTTGAAAAAGTGCGTCGAGTGACTGAGTGGTTGATTGGTGGGGAACACAGTACGTTTAGAAGTAATATAGGATGCAGATAAAATTTTCAGATTGAAACAAATGATCGAGAAAATGAGTGGGAAGAAGAAGAAATTTCATTTAGATTTTATGGACTTGCAGCAAGCGTATGACCGGATTAA
>JABUQX010086624.1:30000-46811 GCA_015478945.1 Trachelipus rathkii
TGAAGCCTCGATCTCATATCAATGATGACATTTCACAAAATATGAATTGTGAGATATTTGTGAGAATTGTAGTATATATTATTTTCCATTTTCAGTTGATAATGGATTTGATTAGTATGACAACACAAGAAATGCAGTAGCACACTATTTCGTATTTATCTATCAATTTAAGATTTTATTTGCTACTGGAAGTGAGCAGTTAGTTATTCAACCTGGGTGGAATATTAAATCTTATAATGTTGTTCCAGATAGCCATCATGGCTTCCCTATAAGTAGTGCTAGACTGGTATTCTTTACTCCTCTCTTTCTAACTCTTGGTCTTCTGTTCTTTGGTATTATATTAATTCTTTTATAGTGGATGGGGTATAGCCGGAGTTTTGAATATTGCCAAAGCTTTTAATACCGTCTAGGATAATGCTTTAATTTTCAAATAATTGCAAACTTATATCTATTTTGGGATCTGTAATCAAAGGCTTATATATTTATATACTGTCGATTATGCATACAAGTAATGTTATTTTGTATATTATATGTAATAATATATACTATATACTATATTAATTATATTATATATTATATATATAATATACATTACTATAGCAATGTAAGGTAGAGTCGCCGGTATAGGTGTTGATAGGTGATGTATAGGTGTTGATAGGTGATGTAGTGACAGATCAAAAGTAGTTAAATTTTGAGAGGTAAAATAAAATTAGAGAGAAGACAAGAACCACCAAGAGCTGGCAGACGAGGATTGGAGTTTGAGTGATATGGATAATTAGATAATGGATTCTTTATAGAAGATAGATTTTTGATGATGAGAATACGTGTATGCTAATACAATAATTTTTATTTATAAAAAGGTAAAAATTACAAATTATAAAATTTTATAAAAATATAAAACAAACATATTTAAAATACTGATCTTCTATATGCAAGATTTAGAGTTTTCAGTAACCCTTAGTATAATTTTATTAGTTCTTTTTGATTTATTTAAATGGTTGAAGATAAAACTAAAATAGATGGAATTCCAATTATCATTGTTGAGATTTAGTTTAGAATTAATATTCTAATAAGAATGGATACCATTCGTACTGGGAATGTTATGCTATAATAGGCAAGAATGAATGGATCAAGCACAAAATGTAGGTCATCACTCGGTAGTCATCAGCAGATATAGAGCAGCTTAGACCTAGTAAAAGCGAATGAACCCAGGTTCGTCAAACTGGTCGGTATATGCGTGTGAGTTGAATATATTCTATCTTTTGGCTCCGTCTTCTCATAGACTTAAAGTTGATGACACTCACTCACCTCCTAGTATTTAAGGTGACTTTAGCCCGTTAATATGACTAGGTGGTGTTTAACTGCTAAAAAATAAAAAAAATAATATAAATTGATTTAGATATAATATTATACATCAATCATTATATATATTAATTAATATTATATATACATAGTCATACTATTATGTATTTATAATATTATAAATATAACAGTCATTCTGTACTATTATATATATATTAATTAATGATTATAATATAATATAATATTTATATGTTATATATTAATATATAATTATATCAATATATATATAGTTAATAATATATATATATTATAATATATATTATATATAATGTATATAATATATATATATAAGTTAATATATATATATATATATATATATATATATATATAGTTAATATATATATTTATATAATATATTAATAAATTAAATTTGTTATTTTTTAAATATATATAATTATATATATATTAATATATACATATAATATATATATATAGTATATAATTATTATTAATATATTATATAGTATATATATAATATTATTATACTATATAATATCATTTTTAATATATATATAGTAATTATTATATATATATAATATTAGTATATTATAAATATTAATATATTATATTATAATATATATTATATATATATATTATTAATTATATATATATATAATATACTATATATATTAAATCATATATATAATAATTAAAATATTAATAATATATTATATATATATAATATATATTTATATTTATATATATATATATATATAATTAATATATATTATAATATATATATATTAATAATAATATATAAATATTAATTATATATATATATATATATATATATATATTAGTATATTAAAAAATTATTATAATTATTATATTAATATAATTTATAAGTTATATTATATATATATATATTATATATTAATGTTTTTATATATATATATTAATATATATATATATATATATATATATAATATATTAATATATATATATATTAATATTGTAATATATATAATATATATATTAATATATATAATATATTATTATATAATATATATATCATATATATATATATATATATATATATTATATATTATATTATATAATATAATTAATATATATATAATATATATATTTAACTTTATAATATATATATATTTATTATATTAATACTATTATAAATATATATATTATCATATATATATATTTATATATATATATATATATACTTATATATATATATATTATATTAATATATATATTATAAATATTATATAATATATTATTTATATATATAATATATATATATATATGATTTTTAAATATAATAATAATTAATATATATATATATACTATATATAGATTATTAATTAATATATATTAGTATAATTATATTATAATTAAATATCTATATATATATAATAATATATATATTAATATATATAATAATATTATATAATATAATTATATATATATATAATATATTATATATATTAATATATTTATTTAATTAATATGAAATATATATATATATATGATTAGATAAATATTATTATACTATATTATAATATAATAATATATATATTTATATATTAAGTATATTATATATTAAATATATATATTATGAAATAATATTCATTATATAATAATTAATTATTTATTAGTATATATATAATATGATTATAAATATTTTATAATTAATAATATTAATATTATAATTAATATATATAGATATATAAATATATATTAATAAGATATATTATATATATAATTATAATATATATATATATTAATATATAATATTTAATAAAAATATATTATAATATAGATATATTAATTAATTTATATATAATATATAATAGATATTTTTAATTTAAATATTATAATGTAGATAATATCATAGTTATATAGTTAAATGGTTGAGGTCATCCAATTTTATAATATCGCTTGTGAGGAAATTGATTATCGGATATTTTTATTTTATTTTTTTTTAGATAAACCAGAGATATCAGATCACTCTTACCGTCGGACCGCGGCTCAATTTGCCCTATGTCATTGATATAGGTGGTGGTTAACCAAAACATATCATGTCATATAAATTCATTATATCTATAAAGAAACACGCGATGAGCTGATCAGAACGCTGGGCATTTTTATAGTGTATGTGAGAGTGTTATTAATTGAGATGGAGAAAACTAGAATAGATGGAAAACGAAAGAATCTCTCTCACTATAATCTCTAGATATATTGTTGGCAGGAATAGAATGTGATGTCATAACTCTCGTGACTATGCATCTAATTTTAGTTTCTGGAATGTTGCTGATGATCAACACAAAAAACTCATGTCCGACACAGCACACCTTGTGCTACGAAGGGAGCTTAAAGGTGGTTGGCTCATCTTCGATTAGATGGTAATGTTATGTATGTTATCAATCATGTGTATTTGATAAGAAGAAGATTTTAAAAGCACAACTCGCGCCTTCAAAGTTTAGGTTAGGGTCATATGAACTACTAAAGAAAGATTAGCTCAGTTCACTTATGTTACTATATAGTTTTAGACTCTGTCTCGTATCACATAAAAAGAGTTATGTGAAAACCTGATAGCACTCGCGCCCTCACCAGATATGTGGAGCTTGTGCCTCTAATTCAGCATAATCAAAAGATATTACTCAAGCGTTGCTGGGAAACGTCTCCGCCTCGTAAGCACAGAATCTGTCCATGCTCTTGAGGGACCGCCTCTGGCAACGCGTTGTGATGTGAGAGTTTCCAAGAGATTTAATTTGTGGATTAAATGTTACGCGCAAGGCTCTATGTTATAGATCTTCGGACAGGAGTGGAGCGACGAGAGAGCCGGTCGAAAGAGATGAATGGAAAACTTAGTAGAGGAGAGAGGGTGCTTAGAGAGGAGTTTGTACCGCGGTGCACTCTTTCCAACCCGGTATAAAGCCACTCTCTCGCATATTACAAGGTTCAAGACAGACTCACCACGCTCGAGAAAATATTCATATACTAGATCAAGCTGAGTCGAATAAGTTATCGGATATATATCTCAGACGTCAGAAGGCGCAATTTGCTTGTAGTATAAAGATAGCAAGCAATTGAAATACGATGGTGATGTAATAGACGGGTCGGTTTCATCTCTCGGACATTCGATGCTAAGATAGTGATTTAAGAAGTGAGTTAGAGAAATCATATAGCACTCTAAAAGGATGGAGCACCTAAGCGCTAAGAGGATATAAACTTCATTTGTATACATAGAAGCACTCGTAGAGGAGTCAGTCCGAATATTAGGACACGAAGGAAAGAAAAAAGATAAGTACGCCCCATTCGAATACACTGAAATTATATTTCAGGCTGATTCGTAAAAAGTATTTTGTAAGCTCATAATTAGACTTAATTAAACAATATGAAGAGGTAGAGACATTTCAAAAAAGTCGCAAGTAGTGTTGAACCTTGAATTGGTAGACATGTAGACATCCGCAGATGTCCCATTTTACGAACATCTGGATCCGTATAATGCTTTTAGTATTTAGTGTAAAGCGCCATACGTCAGAGTCTTTCCTCGCTAGTTCTCCACATGGCTCGGGAGAGTCACAAAACAAATACAATCTCCTTAAGAGTAAAATTAGGAAAGTATATCGCAGTAGACCTCGAGCGCCGAGAAAAAGCCGTACTGGCGATCAGAAAAGTGAAATGAGATTCCAGATGATCTAAGAACAGAGTTGAGAAGAAAGAACAGTAAGTATCTTATAGAAGAATAGCCTTGGAGAAGTCTCTAACATTTCTGTTATATCTGAAAACATTTATTTAATATCTAGAATGAGTGATATGTAGATCCATTGCTAGTTGCTTCATAACACTGATAGGGAAAGTGTAGTATTGAGACATAGAGATATAGTTTGATACGTAAAGGGCGCGGGTGATAGCACGGTAAGACACACTCCTCTCAAAAACTCGGGAGGGAATGCCTATCCGAGGCCACCTACGCATTAATACTTTCCATAAACTTTTCCAGTAGATATTCAGTGAGTAAGCCCTGTACTCCTATCGATAATGTATCACAGGGCTAACTATATGGTGCAATACATAGGTAATGCCCGTACTGAGCAGGCAGAAGTAGGATGACGTGAGGGCTCGGATCTCCAGGATAAGTTTCGTGGTGTGGAGGTAAGTATAGAGAGACGTGGCGAAGAGAATGTGCATTATTTCAGTTTGGGAGTATTTACTCCATCAACGTTCACAGAAGTCAGAAATAATGTGGTAAGCGCATAAGACTTGTTTTACTTTAATAGGTGATAGTTTGATTAGAGATGTATTTGTCTCGCATGATGCTGATAAATTAGGAAAGTGTCAGTGGGATGAATAATCTTCTTAGCGCAAGAGTTAGTTCTCTATCACTTTCTCAGTGTGAATATATTTAGACTTAGATTCTTGATCTTCGATAACAGATGTTTATCCTCGATTCTGACATAACGTATATCCTAGCAGAGATGATTTAGCTTATAAAGAGGTAGATTAGAGTCGAGTATTTAAGCTTTTTTCTGTTTCTTTTTTATTTTTTTTAAGTGGTCTTATCCCGAGGTTTATTTTAATTAGTTAAGTATGTTCTATGCGCCTTTCGAGATGATTCGAAACATTTGATTTTTACTTATTTTGGCACTGTAACTTTTAAATTTTAGGTTTCAATGTTAAATCAATTATTTACTTTTTTTTTATTCCGCGATTTATAGCGGGCTGCAAGTGAGCGTTAATGTTTTTAACTTTAGGATTTTTCATTTTGTTACATCAACTGTAAACGAGTGTAGCTGTGTAGCATGTTACGGTGTGAAATGTAATAACGGTGAGAAGTAAACCTGACACGGTGTGGTCGTAATGCGGCTGTACACCAAGATGCAAGAGCACCGCACAACTCCCCAAAAGCGGAAAACCTCTAATCCAACGTTTTTGCCTCCTGTCTGAGACCCAGAATGCTAAGAATTCATCCTCTAACTCGTTTATTATGTCCAACTATAACTTATTTCATAATTTCGGTCTGAAGGGGTGGAGTATGTGGCTATGTTAACATAAACACTCCCGTAACACGTCTCGAGAACTCGAATCTCCTAACTTCGATGTTCTGTGGCTTAAATCCTTTTTCCTTCTACTGCAATAATCTTGTGCTTCTGCTACTGTTCTCCCAAACAGAACAGATTTTTCACGCCTTTTTTGAAATAGCTTACTACTTCTCACGAGACTTTATATCTTCTCATCCAAATATACTGAGGTTCAATATTTAGGGGATTTCAATGGTAACAACACTGAATGGTTTTTTTTGGGGGGCCGCCGCGGGTTTTTTTCACCCTTCTCATACTGATTTTTATCGTGCGGGAGGATGAGGCCCTCCGAGGATGCGATCCATTTAGCATCTCAACGATCTGGAGCAAGCTAAATGTAAAAACGAAAAGCACGACCACACACTTAACCCCGCTGGATCGTAACCTATATACCAGATTCTTGAACAGCCACTTGAACCTGATGTTTCACCACTAGTCCTTCTCTCTATAAATACCACCACCGTTCGCTACCGATGATTGACGATAAAATTCTGACCGACAAACTGTTTATTATGATTCTCGCAGAAATGTAGATTTTTATAAAACTTTCTCTCAACGCTCCATCCTGCCGACGCTGCTTTATCTTATATCGCCACAACGCTAGTTATCGGAGCTCAGCTCTTGGATCGGCAGACGCTTGTGAGTCATCAGTAGACCTATCTCACAGTATCCAACTAAGTCGGAAGTTTAATACTCTCTGCTTCATGTCTTAGGGTGTGCGCTTCATATTTCTGCCGAAGGTGGAGCCTGTACTCTTGACGTAGAAGCAATCGCGAGGTGTGATCAAGCCCCCAATCTTCGGGACCTTACACTTAGTCCATCATCCTCATAATCCATGGTTGCGAAGGCTTGGTCGCTTGAGTACGAGTCCAAGTTAATTAAAAACGGCGAATCAGGGCGTAAGCTCAGGGGGTGGGGCAAGAGATGGAGTTTGCTGCCACGCAGGCTTGAACGTTGTTGTGTGAAGGAAAGAGTAGTGTAAAATTAGATGCGCAAAACCGCGATATAAGGGTAGGGTCAGTGGCTCGAGACGTTCATCAACCATTTGCCCCAAAAGTAGGAGGGCCGGTAAAAGGATGCGTCTCACTTCTATTACATAGAGAGAAGGTACTTAGTGAAGTTTGTGTTGCAAACATATAGGTCAAGTGCATATGTTGACAACGTGTGTTTCAAAGACATTGGTGGGAGACCGGAATGTGTGTGGGGTTTTTTAATTATTGCTCCACGTCGTTTGAAGAATTGCTAAATCGATGTGCGGCCTCCTCCCCACCTAAAATCAGTATGAGAGGAACCAACCATAGAGTGTTGTGTACATATAAATCCCCTAAATAGAGGACCTCAAGTATTGTTGGATGAGAAAGATGTAACAGTCTTCGTGGAGAAGTTATAGTAAGCGTTATTCACAAAAAGGCGTGAGAAAATCTGTTTCTGTTAAGGAGAACAGATAGCAGAGCACAAAGATTATGCTGTGAGTAGAAGGAAAGAGAAAGGATTTTAAGCCACAGAACATCGGAAGTTAGAGATTCGAGATTTCTCGAGACGTTGTTACGGGTTCAGCTGTTATGTTAACATAGGGACGATCACTCGCGACCTTAGACGGAAATTATGAAACTAAGTTATAGTTGGGACATATTAAACGAGTTAGTGGATGAATTACTAGCCATCTGGGTCTCAGACAGGTGCATAAAGGTTAGGATTAGAGTTAAAGAGGTGGTATTCACGGATGCAGTGTTAGATTGCAAGCCACGGACGTTAGTAAAGTCTATAGATAGTAAGCCCGCGCCGGTGCAAATCTGCCATCTTGCATGAACAAAAAAAAACCACAAAAAACAAACTACAAAACAAAAAAAGAATAAAACAGGGGACAAACGTGAAATTCATGGTTAAAATTATTCACACGTCTAAACACCGCTAAATTTAAACCGTAAAATGCTAAAAGCTTAAAAATCGTATTTACAGTAAAAATATGTAAAATATTTTAAATCATAAAGTTAAAACACTAACGCTCACTTTGCACCCCTATAAATTCCGCGCAATAAAAAAGTAAAAGAAAATTTGATTGTAAATATAAAACCTAATTTAAAAAGTTTAGAGTTGCCAAAATAATTAAAAATTCAAATTTTAAACACCCTTTAAGCATGTGAAGAGAAAGCTAAAAGAAGTTAACTTTAAAATTAAACCTACGGGTACAGACACTTAAAAAATAAATAAAAAGAAAAGCAAAAAGTTAAAACACTAGGCTAATATCTTTTAAAAGCCTCGTACGTACAAACTTTACTAAACGGATAAATGTATCACAGTCAGTAAGATTGAATAAAAATTCTTAAATAAATTAAAAAAAAAGTTTGAAAAATAATACACACTTTCATATAAACACAGCCACAAATAACCACAATAATAAAAGGATACAATTATTTCACTGAGAGCACTTACAACCACTTCTTCACACCACGAAACCTACCACAGACTATGGTAGGGCATATATAATATATATATATATATATTATATATATATATATATATAAATATATATATATATATATACTTATATATATATATATATATAATATATATAGGCATTTATAAGAGTTGACTCCAGGAACGAAAATCAATAAAAACTGTAACGTAATTATCAATGATTTGAGGTCTAAATACATTAGGTAGATAGCTGGATTTTTGAAATGTAATTTTAACATTAATATTTAACAAAAAATTAGAAAGAAATTGACATTTTTTTTTTGTGGCTTCACACCTATAGTCTTATAAAATATGGAGTAGCTTAGCCAGTGCCTGTAGGGGCTATTTATTTTCAGTTTAAATTTGATGGGAATGGGATATACGGGTAAGTTTGGTAGGAAACAACATTGACAGGTAATTAAATTGGGATATTTAGATATTTTTATATATTTTATTTTTTGATCCGGTGCTTCGCCCCCCCCCCTTCTAGTAGTATCCCCCCCGGTTCCCGGGCAGGCGGGTGCCCGCTGGCAAGGCTCGCGGGTCCACGGGAGTTTCTTTTTTTTAAATAAAATACCCATAAATTAATACTAATCGAAAATTCAACAATAATAAAAATTGGAAAGAACTTAGAAAAAAAATTAAATTCCTATTTAAATAATTAAAATTAATAATAATAATAATAATAATAATAAGAATATAATATTATAATAATAATTTAATAAAATAAAAATAAAAATCGTTCTTAATTTATGAAAATAAAAAGAGTAGATTAAAGAATAATAATAGAAATTGAAGAATAAGAAAAAATGCATGTAAATTCAGTTGTTTTTCTTATCGGAAAATTTTTCCCCGTATTAAATGAGTCAACATCTTATTAAATGGTCCATATATATATATATATATATAAATATATATATATATATATATATATATATATATATATAATATATATTATCATATATATAATAATATATATTTATTTATTATATAACTATATTATATTTATAATTATATATATATATATATATATTATATAATTTATATATATTAATAATATATTATATATATATATTTATATATAGTATAACAGAACAATTTATATTCATGTTGAATTTATGTACAATATACTATATACTATACTATATTATATTATATTGAATATAATAATATATAATATTATATAAATATATATAATTATATCAATAATAATAAATTATAACATAATTATAATATAAACTAATATAATAATACTATATATATATATTAAACTATAATATATAATATATATAAATATTATATATAATATTATATATATAATATTATAATAATCTATGCTAATGATATATATAATATATATATATATATATATATATATATAATTAAAATATATATGTATATATTATATATCATTAATAAATAATCATATATAAATATATAAATATAATAATAATAATATAATATTAATATAATATATAGATATATATAAATAATACAATAAATATTAATATATATAAATTAATATATATGTATAATATATACATAATATATATATATCATATATATAATATAATATATAATATATATTATTAAATAATAATATATAGATATATATATATATAATACATATATATATATAATATATTATAATAAATTATATATATATATAACTATATATAAATATATATATATAATATATTATATATATAGTTATATATATAATATATATATATATATATAGTACTATATATAATATGAATAATAATATATATATATATAACTAATATATATATGATAATATAAAATATATAATAAATATATATAATATAGTATATAATATATAATGTATTAAATATATAATAATATAAATGATAATATATAAATTTAATATATATAATATATAATTAATATATATAAGTATATATAATATATTATATATTATAATTAATATAACTTATAATTATAATTATAATCACAATATATAGTTATAATAATATATATATAATAAACTATATTAATATAATATATAATAGATATATATAATTAATATAATATATTAATAATATATATATATATATATAATATATATATATATATATATTATAATAAAAATATATAATATAATAATAATATATAATATATAATAATATATATATATATAAATATATATAAATAATATATATATATATAATTATAATAAACAGTGCTTCTGAACAAAAAAAAGTCCAATTCTAATAATATATATATTCATATTTGATTTAAATATAATATATTAATATATATATAGTATATATATATATGAATATATATAATAATATAATATATATATATGTATTATATATATATATAATAAAATACTAAAATATATTATATAAATATATACAAAACTACTACTTATATATATATAATATATATAGTAGCAACGCACAGTAAAAAAGGCCTTGATACTAAGTCCCAATAATTACAATGATAATCCACAAATTTTAAATATCAAATCATACTTTTATATCCTCTAATTATAAGAAACTAGTTTTTCCGCACTTTACCTTATACGATATAAGAGAACAGCCCATAATCAGGATATAACTCAAGAATCATATTTATACAGCTAACATGATAAATAAAAAAAAAATCGTACCTCTAAGGTAGCACCAATCTCTACTATAAATATTCTCAAGCAGCTAATACCAAAACCACAAAACTTTAACAAATAATTAATGCAATTAACTATATAATTTATTTCTCAACCAGAAACAAAATAACAAATCACTGATACTTCAACCTAAATATACAATCAAACCAAAAAACTATGCCTACTAGAAAATGGAATTCAGCGTCTTACTACTTAATAATCACTAGCATCAACTAATTCACAATAACCGCCCGAAATGAGTACTGCAAATCCCCAAATCAATAAACTAATATAGCATCCCAATAAATAAACACCCAAAATTCCTGGTTGCACGGAACAGCCACCTTAAGCCTCACAAACACATTGTAGAAAAATAATACATATATGAAAATAAACAACTACTAAAACATAGCTCGCGCTACATAACTAAACACGTTAATAACAATAATACCATCACATGACCAAACAATACATGCTGATACCAACACTTAATATATACCGGCGTCAACTATGAGCACATGTTATAACACCAAATAAACAATAAAACGTCAAATGTCATCACCCCAAAACAGCAAGAATATAATCAAGCCACTAACACTATAAACCTGCCCACATTCATAAAACTACTAATATTAAAGATAATGAGAATAAGAGTACCCAAGAAATAACATAAATGGTACATAGAACTGCCAAGATAACACAACACTTTAACACATCTCTAATATATCAGATCACTGCAACTACACTAACACAGAAAACAACCTTCTCCTTACCCAAGCCTTACAAATTCAAACAAATGCCTAAACTTTCATCCCGCCCACAGTATTGCAACAAAACCTCGATACCAAAACAAATAAAGCACACAATCAAACAAATATAAAATATGTGATGAAAAACCTTTGAACATAAGGATTTTAAAACTATATTAGTAACATAAATTGGAAAGTCCATCCAGATATGGCATCTTCCTGAATATTCTACTCTTTCATTTTATAATTTCAGGTACATAATCGTATTATAAATACGTGACATGCTTCGTAATACTAATACTTATGCAATAAGTAATATATATCTAAATGTTTTATAATCCATTTAACTATACCTTTGCCAATGAATTAATGTGCATTCGTTGTGATTGCATACTCGTCGTCTTCTTCATCTCCTCCTCTCTATGCTACATACATCTCTCTCTCAACTCTCTCTACTCTCATCTCCTCTCCTCTCATCTAATGTGCTCATCATCAAAAATCATGCATAACATCTCTCCAAATGAAGATGATAACAGGAACAGATAGTGTAAGCTATTAAACTTTTAATAATATCTTCATCAGAAGTCTGGATACAATACTGTGTAAACGCACCTTAATTTTCGTCTCAGAAATTGAAATGTCGAAATAGAAGAAATTCGCATCTGATATGAAGATAAGGTAACAGATATTTGTTATATCATATATCTAATTATGGCGAATTAATTATATTATTATTTATTATTATATATTATTATATATTAAATTTATTATTATTATTTATAATTATTTAATATTATATATTATTATTATATATTATTATATTATTATTTATTATTTATGTATTATTATATTTATTATTATATAATTATTATATAAATTATTATTATGGTTTTACACTTTTAGATAACCCATAATTTAGGTGGAATTAAATTTGTGTTATATATGATATTATTATTAGTAATTATTATTATATGATTATTATTATAACTTTTTATTATTCTAATTTATTGATTTTTTAATTGATTTTTTTATTATTATTATTAATATTATTATTTTTATTGTTATATTTATTTATATATTTGATTATATTATTGAATTAATTATTTAATTAATTTCTAATAATATTTTATTTTGATTATATAATGATAATAATTAATTATATATTAAATTTATAATGTTATTATTATTATTATTAATTTATTGATTATTATTATGTATTATTATATATTATAATTAATTATTAATATATTTAATTATTGATTTATTTATAATTATTATTATTATAAATTAATTATAAAAAAAAGAAAAATAAAAAAAAAATATAATTTATTAGTAGGAAAAATTTATATATTTTAAGATACCCTTAATTAAAAAAAAAATATTCAAAAATATGTACCTCAAATGGTCTTATTTTAATGAATTGAAAAAAATCCCTAGATGTATATGAAAATCTGATACATATGCGAAATAGCTTCTAATAAAAATGAATTTACAAAGAAATTGCTTATTCAAAAAAAAGATATTTTAATATTTTATTTATATTATTTATATTTATTTTTATATTTATTGTACTTTTTGAAAGATGTACATATATTAAAAGCAAAATTTTGTAAATTTATTTCTTAAAGACATTTTAAGAACTTGTTAAATTCCTCCATAACTCAAAATTCCCATTTTCTTTTTCTTTTTTTTCTTTTCTTTTTTTTACCTGTGATAGTAATTTTATTCAGGATTATTAATTAAATTGGCAAATCTTGTTCCCTTTTTTGTGTTTAAGATTGCGTCGCATTTCTCTAAGCGATTAACTATAGAATTCTATGAAGTGGATCACATTTGAAGTGCTAAAAACTTAGTTTATTTTTTTCTATTTTATAACTTTTATTAAAATTTCTTAATTTTCGCCTATTTAACTCTTTTCCTAAAAGCTTAGAAACTCTTCTTTATTCTAATATCTTTTTTTTAATCAAATTTTATAATTTAATTAATTTTAATGTTAAATTAATAATTCTTGCCAAATAAATACATTGCAGCAAATTACATGAAATTAGTATATCTATATAGCATAAATAATAATATATAACTAATATTGGATATATATATATTATTATATATAATATATTATGAATATAAATATATATACTATAATATAATATATATATATATTATATAAATATATATTATTAATATGAAATATAATGTATATTAATATATAATATATTAAAATATATTAATAGTATTAGGAAGATATATTTTATTTAAGCATATTTGTACGAAATGTATAATGAAGTAATCAATGGAAATTATGAATATATATATAATATATTATCTACTATTAAATATATATATATAATATTTATAGTAATAATTATAATATAATAATAATAAGTAAATATTAATGTTATATATATATATGATATATTAAATTATATATATTTATAATAATTATAAATATTATATATATATAGTATTTATTATATATATATATAGTATAATATAATATATATAATTATATATTATATATATATATAATATAATGATATATATTATATAATATATAATTATAATGTATATTATAGTATAATAAAGTGATATATATAGTTAATATATATAAATAATGAATATATATTATATAAAATAATATAATATATGATAAATATTATAATATATATATTAATATAAATATAATTATATATATATAATATAATATAATAATAATAATTATGAATATATATATGATATTATATATATATAGTATTATAGATATATTATAATTTAATAAGTATATATATATATTATATTATATATATTATATAATATATATTATATATATATAATATATATATATATTAATCAATTATTAAAATGTGGATTAATCTAATAATTAGTTAAACTTTATTTTGTCATACATATCTCAATATAATAATCCTGACGAACATCAGATTATTTAATAAATCTTAAAGTCTAATGAAGCTATAGATATAATTAATCTCCCTTAGTTATTATGATAAATTTTAAATAAAAAGACTTCATTTTAATTTCAAACGTTAATTTAATTTTATTATTACTTGGTTCTCGGGTTATGAAATAACTCAATATTTGAGGTATCTTTTTCCTCAATATGCTAAATTGATTTAATTTGTTGTAATTCTTGGAGACATTGATTAAGTTACAGTTAGCTAATATTCAATTTCTTGATGGCCTTGCATAAGTTATCAAAATAAATTGTTCAATCTAGTCATAAAAGTCTAACCAAGTATAAAATAAATACCTCATTCTAAGGTTAAGTGATTTCTTAAAAATATATGCATAAGTCCTGTGATAGATTTAATTAAATTAATCAAGATGTTAGAAGAATTCCTAGGGACTGTGAAGTATAACCTGAGGAATTGTAATAATAATTCAAATGCTAAATCAATGGTTAGATATTACTCCTTTGGACCTCTTGATTAAATTTAACGCTGATATTTCATTTTATCAAAATGATAAGGTAGCTATTTCATTTGGGCCTATGCTATTAGATATTAATATGTATTCATAACTTTCTATTAAATGTGTCTTCACTTTCTGCGTGAGGTAAAATTTCGAATTACAAATTTCCTTTTATTTCAAATCTTTTTGACCCAAGTTGGAAGTTGCTGTGCAGAACACTATGTAGACGGATCGTTATCAATCTAGCAAAGTAGCTTAGCATTGTCTGGGGAACCTTTAATAAGCACTAATTTCTCTTATTACCAATTCTATCAATCTCTCGGTAGTGAATGTACTGGTCCCCATAAGATAATCCAGTTATTATTATTATTTTTATTATTATTATTATTATTATCTATTATTATTCATTATTATTTATTATTATTATTATTATTTATTATTATTTTATTATTTATTTTATTATTATTATTATTATCTATTATTATTATTATTATTATTATTATTTATTATCTATTCTTAACTTAATTACTTATTATCATATTTTTATCTATAAAAATTTATCTATTATTATTGATTATTATTATTATTAATTTATTCACTTATTTCATTATTATTTATTTACTTATTATATTATTAAATTGATTGATTGTTATTATTATTATTATCCTATCTCTTATTGATTATTTTTAATTATTATTATTATTTATTATCCTTATTCTCATTATTATTATTATCTATTATTATTCTATTATTATTATATCTGATTATTATTATTATCCCTATTATTCTGTAATTCTTTAATATTTACTTATTTCTTATTCCTTATTATTATTATTTAGTAATTATTATTATTATTATTAAATAACCTAATTAAAAAGTTTCACAATTAATTTGTTCTCTTAATAATAAATATAATAATCTTCGCAATTATTAATTTGATATATCAAAGAAAGCAATAATGAGTATGTATTATTATTATTATTTATTTAAAATTCACTTATTATTATTATTATTATTATTATTTATTATAATAATATTTATTATATTATTTCATTAATTCTTTATTATATTATTCCATTATTATATAGCTCCATCCTATTTAAATTATTAAATTTATTATATTAATCTCTTCTTCGG
>JABUQX010086625.1:0-5000 GCA_015478945.1 Trachelipus rathkii
CTCTACTAAAATAAATAAATAAATAAATAAATAATTATTTGAGTTTTATAAAGTTCTTAAAACAAATAATTCCAGTACGAAAATTACTTATAAATAAAAGACTGCAACCACCTAATAATAAATGTGTTTCGATATGATCCAAAAAGCACACGCGAAAGTCTTATTAAAACTTTAAAAAAAAAAAAAAAATATAATAATAATAATAATACCACTAACACTATTAGCGATGAAAAAAAAAATTTTTCCAAAATTTAAAACGCTCCTAAATAGTCATCCAATGTCTATACAATTCAAACTTTGTACTGATCAAAAAGAGTTCCTGACCAGAATATACTAAACAAACCAAAACGATTACTTAATAATTGTATTTACCTAGCTTAAATATATACATACAGAACAAAAAGAGGAAAATGTTATAAATGATAGTGTTTATTTATGGTTGTTGTTGTCCAATAAAAATAATACTTAAAAAAAGAAAGATTTTTCTTAAGAATCAAAAATTCCTCCAGTACTATAAACTTAAATATTACCACGTGCTGTACGGGTTTATAGAATTGTGTAATCTAAAATACTATGAGTTTAAAAAATAACCAACATTACCATTTAAACAATATACCTTTTTCAGTCTAATAGTTTAAATTTTTAATGATTATTATTATTATATATTATTATTATTATATATTTAAATGTTGGTTATTTTTTTAAAAGAAAGAGAACAGTTTATTAAAAAAGATTCTTTTGTCATTATTATTATTATTATTATTATTATTATTATTATTATTATTATTATTCTTTTGTCATTATTATTATTATTATTATTATTATTATTATTATTATTATTATTATTAATATTAAGTAAATAAATGACTGTAAATTCTATGAGAAAAATGCATCCCGACAATATAGACTCAAACGTTTAAATATTTTATTTTAATTAAATTCCATCAAACATATGAAGGAAACACAATGAACGAGAACAATTTCAAATAATCCAAACATTATTATTATTTATTATTATTAATTATTATTATTTATTTTATTTATATTATTTTATATTTTATTTATTATTATTATTATTATTATATTATTATTATTATTATTATTATTATTATTATTATTATTATTATTATTATTTTATTATTATTATTATTATTATTATTTTATTTTATTTTATTTTATTTTATTTTATTTTATTTTATATTTTATTTTATATTATATTTTATTTATTATTTATATTATTTATTATTATTATTGTTATTAAGTTTATTTTTAAATTATATATCATAAACCAAACATCAATTAGTAATTATATAATGCAAAAAGTTCAAGTCTCTTAATCTTGTGAATTATTGAATATCAGAAAAAAGAAATTAGCTATTACTGTAATTCCATACTAAGAAATTTAATACAATAATAAAAAGTGACAATTTAATAAAGATTCCCTTTTTTAATAAACTCTCTCGAAAAAAAATGATAAAGAACAAACACTTACATCGTCTTGTTGGCTCGTCTGTGGCAAGTTGAGATTCTGCATATCAGAATCTCCAAAATCAGTCCAAGATGACGACTGCAACAGCAAAAAGTAATATTACTTTAAAATATCAATATTACTATTAAAATATCAATTTTTCCAAAATAATATATATTCGTACCTGATTGTCGTAGGTTTCGTCAGGTGGCGCAGGGTCTTCAGTTTTTATAAAAGAATTCTCCCACCCCCTACAGGAATATAATTTGGATATTCATTTTCACTTTTGTTTAGGTCTCCACTTTCATTGGAAGCAGAGGGTAAAATATTATCAGTACCAACGGGATTGGAGCCATTGAATTCATTAGATAATAAATTTGCTTCTACATATTCGGGATTATCTACAGGTTCTTCTTTGATTAGCTTTAACTGAAACAAAACGATATTATTATTGGCTCAGCTAAATAACCAAATTTTCATATTTTCTTACTTTAATATGGCTAAAAAATATGCATATAAAAATCAGAAAAAAAAACTTTATAAATCAAATAATCCAACAAATTTTAAATATATATATATATATATATATATATATATATATATATATATATTACTATATATAACTATATTATATATTTAAATTTTTTCATGGTTTATATAATATTATATATATACTATATATATATATATATATATATATATAATATATATATATATATATATATATATATATATATAATATATATTTAATACATCTTACAGACACTACCTTTTATCCACATGTCATATACACATACTTATATATACAACCCTCTTCTAGACATCTTACAGACATCTCTATCCCTTATAACCCTATGTGTGGGGAGAAAGAATTGCCCACATCGTATGTCCTGCATGTCATAGAAGGCGACTAAGGGACAGTGGTAGTTGGGTTAACTGCCCACCACCACTTATCTTTTGCCAGGAATGCTAATGCATGCCTCGGAGAAGGTCGTTTTTGATCGTGTGAGCGGACTTCATCTTTGGCGAAATGTTATGATCGTATGGGTACAGGAATGTCAGAGGAATACATGGAGTAGAAGAAGTTGATGGGATCGTATTTAGAACGGCAGATTGATTTTGGTACTCTGTGATGAACAAAGAGAAAGGAAACAGTGAAAATGGAGTGTGTGGCGTGAACATGTGTTTCAGCTTGGATGTGGAAAGGAACTGATGAGGGCGGGAGGAGTTGTAGTCTCTGGATGCAGTGACTGTGGGTATAGACATGCGTAAATTTTGTGGTGTGAGAGACTAGAATTGTAAATGGTTAACATTTAAGTTTTGAAAAGAGTCAAGGTCATGTGTTAGGTGTGACACATGGTCCATCTCGAGGGTAAATGCTTGAAGAGATGCGATTTTTCTGGACCACAAGATACATTGAATGATGTTTTGGAATGGTGTGAGTATGAGCTTCAGATTGATTTGTGTGTCGACCTAAATGGTTGGATAGTTGATCAAAAAAGGGATGGTATAACAGGTGGCTTTGGGGGTTGTCGGAAGGAAAATGGAATGGTAGGAAGAGTGATTGATTTTCTGTGATTGAAAGTATATTGAGTGGAGTCAATACTTTTCAATAACCACAGAGGTATTCATAGTTATATAATAGAGTTGGTGAGGTAGGATGGTATCAAAGTGAAAGGTATGATTGATTTTTTGTGTTGGGGAAGAAGATGTTGAAGTATTGTGTTGTTGGACAGTGAAGGGGGGAGGAATGGATTTCAGATCATTATGTTGTTTTTATGTAAAATTAAGTTAATGGGGGCTTGGATAGAGAGGAAGGTGATAAGGAGGGAAGTGGGTAGAATTAAGAGTGTGAAGTTAAGTGAACAAGGTAATAAGTATAAGTATTTAAGAGCACTTGCAAGTAAATCAGTTGAATGTGAACAAGTTAAACTAGAACCAAAATCTGAAAGCAAATTGAGGAAGCATTGGTTAGCAGTGCAAAAGAACGTATGTTATTGCCAAAAAGTAGGAAGTTAAAAATGTTACAGTGAGTGGCTGGAATGAAGAGGTGATGCAAGCGGTTCAATGTAAAAAAGAAGAACCGTGGCTGAATGTACTAAAAGCCAATGATGAGGTTTCAAAAGAAAGATGTTTGGAATTTACTAAAAGGTGCATATGTAGAAGGAACAAAAATTAATTAAATAAACAGTTTGAAAAGAGGATGAATTACTTACAGGTAATAGGAAGCCTCTTCTGGAAGGACAGCGTGTAAAGGTAAGATTGAGAATAAGGGGAATCTGCTAGAATAATGAATAGGGATATTGCTTTCGTAACTGTGAAATGATGCGAGGGGAGTGTGGAGGAACACTTCGAAGATCTGCATAACATTGGCAGCAATGAAGAGGTGAAAAGTGAATTTGTGTGGGTTTTGTTGATGG
Source organism: Trachelipus rathkii (assembly GCA_015478945.1). Taxonomy (NCBI): domain Eukaryota; kingdom Metazoa; phylum Arthropoda; class Malacostraca; order Isopoda; family Trachelipodidae; genus Trachelipus; species Trachelipus rathkii. Next base: position 3,889 of record JABUQX010086625.1, read on the forward strand.
TGCATGAAGGAATAGGTATTTTGGGGATGAGCTCATTAGTAAGGAGGAGGTAATTGGGTAGAGTGAGAAAGTTGAAGAATGGTAAACTGCAGGTATAAATTACTGGTGTAATGATCAAGAATGGAGGCGAAGCTGGTGCTGATTGGATTTTGCGAAATTGTTTATTTTTTGAACAAAGCATCTATGGATATAGTTTCCGAGGGATTGGAGAGCAGAATAGTACCCTATATAATGGCAAGGGTAAGGGTAATGAAGACATTATAGGGACGGGTATTTAGTTATATGAGTTGTTGCTAGAGGAAGAATATGCTGGTCATTTTAGGTCAGAAAGAGTGGGGCCTCGAGTGACCTCAAGGACGCATTCATTGAAGAGCAAAGCCTGGCGTTTAGACAGTAAAGTAGAGGATGTGTGATCCAATCTTTACATTGAAACAAATATTTGACAAAATGAGGTTGGAAGAATAATTGTTTTAGGTTTCTATGGATCTGCAACAGGCGTATGATATAATTAATCAGGAGAAGTTTCTATGGCTATGGCAGGTGTTGGTGATATAAGGTGTTGGTGGTAGCTTCTGTAATGGAATCAAAACAGTATACAGTAATGAACAATAGTGAAGATGTGTGTAGAACCTAAAATGGAAGTTGAACAGTGATTGGTTAAAATAATATGGAGGTTTGAAGGCAAAGGATGGTTATGTCTCCATTGGTTATTTCATTTGTATAAAGAATGGGCGTTATGAAAAGAATTAAAGTGGGTGGGGTGGCAGGATCGGTGTTAGAAATGACTGGAGAAAGGAAAGCAGAAGTGGAGGGTGCATTACCTATTATATGCGGATGATGATTTGTGTGGGAAATCTGAAGAGAGTTTGGAGAGAATTGGTGAGAGTAGGCAGGGTGTTGTTAAAAAAAGAGGGGTTTGAAAGTAAACATAGATAAGGGTAAGGTTATGAGTGTGATAGGACAGTCTTCAGTGGTGAATTTTGTTAGATGGTGAGCAGCTGGAACAAGTGTTCGAGTGTTTAAATATTTAAGATATATGTTGGATGATAAGGGAAACAGAGATGCAGAGATTAGTACGGAAAGTTGTGATGGCGGGAGGGTTGGCTGATGCA
>JABUQX010086625.1:15000-17500 GCA_015478945.1 Trachelipus rathkii
TTAATTCAGCAAGCACGGGAAATTAGGCACCTTACAGAAATTAAGGAAATCCTTACACTTTGTGACACATTCATACAATTTTCGGTAAGTTTAACAAAAACTCAGGGATGTGCCGATAGTAAATTCGGTATCGGATAGTATCGGCCTTTTTGGGGAGTATCGGTATTGGTTAATATGGCCGAAAATTCTTACTTTTTGGGTGAAGAATTAAGAGAGAAACTTTCAGATTCAATAACACTATGTAACCAAAATTATTTATTTTATTTTTTATTTTAATCAAAGCTGTAATGACGCTGAACAAAGAAATGACCTTCATTTTTTTTTTCTATCATTGATACTTTGAGAGTTATTGCAATATTATTATGTTTTGGAATTTTTAAGGTTTGTTAATGAGCTTATACTCTAGGTACTTTTTTACAACTATTTTATTTGTGAAGATTTAAATTTACGACGTAACTTAAAAAAGACTTTTACATGAAAAGATGCATTACTAATTCCCAAATAGTAAGTCAATCTTTAATATGACAAAAACATGCTTACTTTGCATTTAAAAGTGCTGTGTTTTTATCGTGTTTTTTTTCTCTTGGGAATCGATTTGGGGCTTATCTTATCAAAATCCACATATAATCACCCATCATGGCATTATCCCAACGTCCCCTGGTATCGCCTTTCCATTGTCTGAATATTCTGGTGAAATCTTTCACATGTTCTTCACTTACATCCCATAAATTCTCTCGAAAAAAAAGTCCACATGCGAGTGAAATAACGCACCTTTAAATTGACATAAGGCGCACACCATTTTTTTTAATAACAATAATGAGCAATTTTTATCAGCTGTTTTGGTAATTTGGATATCTTTCAATTTGCTAAATCCCTGACAATTAGGAATGCAACACCAGGCATCATTTTCAATATGCTCATCTTTCGCTTCAAGTTTCAAGGTTTAGGCATTTTAACCATGTTTTCAATGAGCTCATCATTTCTTTGAAACAGAAAAGAGAAAAACTGATATATACTAATATATATATTATATATATATATATAATATATATATTATATATATAATATCTTATATATATATATTATATATTATATAATATATATATATAGTTATATATATATATTATATATATATATATATAGATTATATATATAGGTGGGCATAAGCGCAAATGAAAGCGCAAAAGCGCAATTTGCGCTTTAGGTAAAACATGTGCGCTTTTGCGTTTGCGCGAAATTTTCTAAAAATGTGCGCTTTTGCATTTGCGGTCATCAACTTTTTTAAGAGCGCACGCTCTCAAATTTGCGCTCTATATATATATTTTTTGTTTGTGCTCTATCTAAATAATTAATTTGGCGCTTATATATATATAATATATATATATATATATATATATATATATATATATATATATTATATAAATATATTAATATTATATATATATATAATATATTTATATTATATTATATTTATATATAATATATATAATAATTATTAGTAATAATAATAATATAATAATAATATAATATATAATAATAATAATAATATAATAATTAATATAATACAATAATTAATACTAATAATAATAATAATAATAATAATAAATAATAATACTAATAATAATATAATAATATATATATATTTAATTTATTATTATTATTATTATTATTATTATTGATTTTATTATTATTATTATTATAGGCCAATTTACTAAGTTTTATTGGTTACTTGTGATTGGCGATTAAACCTTTTTGGTGCTTTTGTGTTTAAATTGGGATAAAACAGATATGAATAAGTGCTTAAAAGGAAAAAGAATTGCAAACGGTGAAAGTCGTTGAGTAACTCTTGAAATTATTGAATGCAGTAAATCTTTACCACAGTACCTCTCTCACTAGGAACCTGTTTCCGTGTGAATTCCAGGAGGTCTGGGTGGACTTGTTTATTAAGTATAATACCCCATTAGCCATCTCAGCGGTCGTGGAGAGGTTGTTTAGTCAAGGCTCTGAGATTCTAAGAGCAAAGAGGGCAGCCATGGCATCCAGCAATTTTGAAAAATTTATCTTTATGAAAGGGAATATGACCCTATTCAGAATGCAAGAGCGAGAGCGAGGAGGAAGATCACATATAATTGAATAAGATTAAAATATTTCTCATTTTTGTTATATATTTTGCATCTTTCAATTAAAATTTAAAAATAATTCGTCTTTAAAAACTTGCGCCTTATTTTTCATGTTTTTTTGGCGCTCCCTAAATTTGTGCTTTTAAAAAAAAAATTAAATTTGCGGTCATGTGCGCTTTTGCGCTTGCGTACTAATTTTTTTGAAAAATTTGCTCTTTTGCGCTTGCGGACTAAGTTTTTTTCGGACATGTGCGCTTTGCGCTTGCGGACTAATTTTTTTTTTGAAAATTTTTGCGCTTTTGCGCTTGCGGACTTAGTTTTTCCACTTTGCGCTATTTTTGCGCTCTAAATTTTAAAATTTGCGCGCCCACCTCTGATAT
>JABUQX010086626.1:0-19054 GCA_015478945.1 Trachelipus rathkii
GGAGTGAGTACTTGTCGGTGATTATATATAAGGAAGTGGTCGGTTGAAGTTGTTTCTCTTCTGCCTCTACGGGAAGAAAGTTTTGTGAAGGGTCGTGTTTTGGGTATATATATATATATATATATTATAGTGAGTTGTAAATAGGTTTTTTATTAGTATATTATATGGGGTTATAAAACTTATATAGTAGTTTGAAATAGTGATTAGTTGTATGTGTATAGTGAGTAGCGGGGTTGATATGAATCATATATAAGTGTGTTTTCAGTGTTCGCTGGCCGTCGTTCGTTATAGGTGCCGTTCGGTATAGCGTAATTGGCGGGACGGGGTATCGACGCAACTTCTTTGCACCCCATCAATCTCTTTCCCCAGCCTCCACCCACTTAGAAAATGGTTATTTTCTGTAGTGTGGTTATTATCGGAGGGATATTTTGAAATTGATTAATGATTCGTTCAGAATTATGTTCGTGTGTTTCAAGATTATCTAAGCTTTTGACCCCTTTTTTCCTTTCAGGGAAAATTTGTTTCTTTTCTTTGTAAATGAGAAGATATACATCCTCTCTTGTGCGTGAAAAGACGTGTGCTCATTCTAGCATACAGCTTGTGCAAAGAGGGCATGATACGAATTCGGCTGTGGCGAGTTTGCAAGATGTGGAGAAACTTTTACAATTTATACGCAGTTGGCGGAAGATGCGAATTGGAAGGATCGTTTATCCGATCCAAGTATTTGCGCTTTTTGATAGAAGTCTTCGATTCAATTGATCAGAGTGTCTTTTTGACACCCCTCTGAACATCGGTTGCTAGTTTCTCTTGCATTCTTCTAGAAGCCAAAAGAACGTTATCATGTAACGCAATGGTTTTCTAACAGGTGGTAAATGTGTGGTTTTTGTTGTCTGTAATTTTTCTTTTTTATTAGGGCTGGTTGAAAATTTCTCTGTCGCTTTAGTGGGCATTTGTATCAATATAGGCTAGTACTCTATTAATGTTTATTAACGCGTCGTTTGTGAAACAACGGTTGTGAGTTATGTTATAGTTCGTAGTCGCGCGTGGTGCTGCGTGGGATGTTTCATGCGTAAATTGATGGAACAATTTTTTGACCTTTTTCTGACCGCGAGACTTTTTGGGCTTGACCTTTTTGGGCAACCGAATTTTTTACCTTAACTTTTTTGGGCCTTGATTTTTTGAGAATCCGGATTTTTTTGAGAACCCTGGATTTTTTGAGAAACGGATTTTTTTTTGAGAACCGCTGGATTTTTTGAGAACCGGATTTTTTTGAGGACTCAAAGTTGGTTGTTTGTGATGTGATGGCGTTAGTTTTCGTATAATTGTTGTGTTGATGATGTTCGTCTCGGATTGGTGTTTTTTGTGTGTAGAACTCGGGTTCAATATTGGTTTGTGAGGTATGATACGCGTTATATTAATTTTTTGATTTAAACATTGGATATATGGGTTTTTGTGGCAACCCGTGATATTATTTTTTTGTTTCTCGGGCATACCTTATAATGTTATTTTGTGAATGTCGTTGTTGTCGAGAGAGGGGTGTGGGCCTATAAGCGCGTGGTTGCGTCAGCTCATACGGTTGTAGCTTGTTCGAGTATAATAGGCCTTGTGGTCGCGATGTCTCGATTAATCGTTTTCGAGCTTCAAGGTTCGCTGGGCGTTGTGTTTGGTTTCTCATGACGGTCAATTTTTGCTTCCCGTCTTGGTATATTGTTTTGTTTATGGCCACTTTATGGGGCTTGATGGCCTTTTTGTGATCGTAGTTTATAGCTCTTTTGTTTGACTCCAGTTGATATTTGTTTGTATTTTCTAGTCAAGTGTTCGTGGTCTTCTGGGTGATTATTTTTTGCCCAAGGTTAATCGTTTTGTCCTTCCTTTAGGGTTCTGAGCCTTATTTTTTCGATATTTGATCACATCTATACACTGTGCTGCGTGCCTACACCATACACATCGCTTGACAGATACCATGGTTCAGAAGTTTATTGCCCACGTAATCTTTTTTGTCTTTGGCTCCTTTCGGGCATAGCCCTTTTTTTGATATCGTTAACTTGTTTGACCATGATATTTTCTGTCTTGAATGCCGGAATACATACACCTAGACTAATCTATACTAACGTGACCTAACAATAACGCTAATAAATTAACCTATACTAGACCTAAGCTAAACTAATACTATCTAACTACCTAACCTAACTAACTAACTACTACCTAACCCAACGATAATACGTAACTACCTACTAACTACTAACGTAACGTAACGTAAACCTAACCTAACTACTAACCATAAACTAGACCATAAATAATCTATAAACTAACGTACGGTAAGTAACTAAACCTAACCTACCCTAACACCTAGCCTACACTACACCTAGCTACACACAGCCTTCACTAGCGTACACTACACCTAGCTAACACCCAGCTATACTATCCTCAGCACTGCACCTAGCTCCCCAGACCTTGAGCTCATCAGGTAACTGATGCTAGCCTTTGGTAGGGATTGTGGCTAACATGAGGTATGTAGGTACTGATGTATGGATCTATCTAACTTATTTGCATCCGTGCGCACACAACACAACACACAGCCATCACAGCACACCGCAACACACCAACACCACACACTTACACTTTCATCGCCATAATTCTAATGAAACTAATTTGCCCATAGACACTTACACTTACATTTAGCACGGTTCCACTCACGCGTAAAGAAGTATCTAGTGATGTTCTTTTAGTGTTCTATGAGTATTAGATGAGTGCGAGGTGAGTGCCAAGTGTGAGTTGCAATGAGTCAAAGTGAGTGCCAAATGAGTGCACAGGGTGAGTTGTCACATAGTGCCACGTGAGTGCCACATAGTGCCAAGTGGTCGCAACATATGTGCTTAACTGTAGTGCCTACTGTTTTTCAAGCCTTTCTAGCTGCGCTGAGCTCCGGCGAATAGCTCTCTAATATGGTGTCTAACCTGAGGTTGATAGGTATGTAAGGCAGACTTCGATGGTGTTATTACAACCTGCTAGGAATGCTTCTAACTATGAGGTTAGTCTTTTTCTAACACTTATGCACACTATGTCACTTATACACACATACACTATGGAACTTATAAGCAAGCACATATGACAATTATAAAGCATTACATCTCTCTAGCCACTTACATTACCCTATACACTTACAACTCACACCCACACACAGGATATCACTTACGTTTACATCACCACTTGATATTTTGAATGCTCAACTTTGATGTCTCAACTTTGAATGCGTCAGCATTAATGCTCAAATTTGATGCCTCAAAGTGAATTAAGGCCTAGAGTTATGCCGTCAACTTTGAAGGTTCATACTTTGATGACTCACTTTATGAGTCATCTTTGATCGATCTGATTTTGATGATTATCTTGATGAAATCATATTTGTTTGGCTATCTCTACCCTAAATTAAAGAACAGGTAATATTAATGTCTTCCCCGTAGATAATAAGCTAACCACAGCAGGGCTCAGGCAGTGAGCCTCCGCGTGAAGGCAGCCAACCCGCACGCACCGCGGTGCGTCGCGTGTCCTCCAACAGTGCCGCTACAAAGCCGCGTGCGCCCCAAACCCATAAGCAACAAGCAACGAGGACGCAGGCGCAATATTTCCGCGTACCGGCCCGCCGCGCCCGCAGGAGCAATATTTCCGCGTTCCCGCCCGCCGGGTGCGCCCGCGGCGCAATATTCCCGAACGAATGAAAAATATATATATACTACGATTCACCTTATTTTTGAATTTATATTAATACATTTCAGAGAATTTTTTTACTATGAGTCATTCATTTTTTTATTTCATACTTAAATACATTTTATAAAACATTTTCGGCCGAGACTAAAACTGTTAACCATTACAGAGCATATCTTTTATATTTTTTTAATACTTTTTTAATTTATATTTTTATTTTAAGACTACATTGTACGAATTTTATTTAAAACTATACTTTACCATACCTATAAAAGAGTAAATTTCAGTAAATCATATAGAAGGTGATTACTGCAAAAGGGGACTGAATTAGTAATGCTTTTGTTTTACTGGCTTTGAATGCTTTACTTTCTGGGCTTTAGCTGCTTTAACTTTCTGCTTTTTTGCTTTAATTTATTAACATTACATACTTAAAGCAGTAATCAGTGAAATCATAGAGTGTTACCGCGTAGACGAAGGGGGATTAGTATGGTTTTTGATTTTACTGTTTATTGCTTAATCTTTCTGCTTTACTGCTTAAAACTTTTCTGCTTTAGTGGCTTTAAACTCATATAATTAGCTACTTAAAGCAGTAAAATGCAGTAAATCAAGTAGAGGTGTTACCTAACAGCCTAGGGGGTTAGTATGCTTTTGTTTTACTGCCCTAGCAATTCTGCTTTACTGCTTTACTTTCTGCTTTTGATGCTTTAACTCATATGTTTTACTGTTTAAACCATTTTTATTAACATTATGTTTTTTATTTTGTTTTAATATTTTTATTTATTTTTATTTATTTTATTTATTATTTTATTATTTTTAATTAATTTTATTTTTTAATTTTTATTATTATAACTTTAGTGTTATTTACTTCATGCCTATTTGTTATTTATTATTATGTTAGAAACACTTTCACTATGACATCTTATACACACATTCATATGCACTGTACATTTACCATGAGACATTGACATTTACCTTATGACACACGCACGGTCACAAACATACAACATCACACACACAACTTACACTTATAACACACATTCACTATGACGACTTATAAACTCATTACCTATGAATCTGTACATTTAGCGAATAGACACTTAAAATTAAACTTATACAAAGACACACACACACACACAACAGCACTCCGCACACACACCCACACACAAAGATTTACTTTACACTCACACAGTTTACTGTACACTCACACAGATTTTACTACACTCGACACAGATTAACTGTCAGCTCACGAGGTTTCTTCCAAGAATTACTTAACTCACAGCAGATTACTTAACAATCAAACCAGATTTAACTTACAGATATAAACGTATAATTTATTAAAACTTTTATGTTTAATTAACACGGAAAATATTATACCAACTTCGAATATAATAAAATTAATTTCAAAAGTTTCTAAAACTTCTATAATAAATCAATCATTACTTTGAAAAAAGAAAATTATTATTATGATTAATACTTTTTGTTTATAAATTTTCTAACTATCAAGTGTTTCCTGATTTTACTAAAGATTTCATTGAAATTTTTTATTAAAAACTATATTTTACGTAACTTAAAGCAATAAATCAGTATATCAGGTAAGATGTCGCTCGTAACACCGGTCGTTGCTGTACTCTAGCACGCAAGCTAATGCCAAACGTTATGTTCTATTTGACTTAATGCTTTACATCAATCTTTAGCATGTAATAGATGTAAAAGTAACAAAATAGATTTCTTCTCCTGGCTACATAACATGTATTTTTATGTAAAGTCTTTCTAAGCTTCTTATTATAAAATAACAATTATATCTCACTACATTGTAATATTATTCGCATCGATGTTAACTAAAAATATTTCAAAGTTTTTTAAATAATTGATTTTCTTTTTATATTTATATTATTATGTACTATGTACATTGACTATCCATCACGAGAAAACACAACACCGCACTCCTTACAGATGCGAAAGCTGACCTCTCTCTGTAAATGTGTTGAAATATACTTTGCCTATAATTCAGGATAATCTTTCTTTGTATCCCGGGGCGCTTTAGACCTAATTCCAGGTCAAAATATATTTCAAACTGACTTTTTTCTGTAAAATGTGGTGAATAACTACGAACTACTTAAGGCTTAAATTTAGGATAAGCCTTTTTGATAATCAGGCTGATTTAAAGCCTATACGAGGTGTCAGACAAGTAATTCAGTATAGACAAGATCGAGATAATTAATTTTGTTATTATTATTTTATAATATAAAATTTTTAAAACTAAACATGTTGGATCGGTAAGAATCTTTAAGGAGGTAAGGAGGAATGTTTAAACTTTTCTGTGAGTGGACGTGAGTAATCCTTATTCTATAGTGAACTCGTATGTGATTGGTCGAGAATTATTTTATCGCTTTTTGGTTTTTAACGTAGTGTAAAAATGCTTTTTTTGAATGAATCTGAACTCTTACTGTGGATTGATGAAAATTATATGTTGAGGATGCGGTGTTTTAGACCCAAACTCATTTTAAAAAAATCATACGTCGTTGTCTAGACTGTTAGTCGGTGGCGAACAAGGTCTTGTTTGTAAAAAGTGTTCTATTTTCACTAAGGTGTTAATATATGAATCACCTTAACAAAGTTTATACCGTCAATAAGAATTATCGCAGTGGGAAATAAGATCCTGGGAAGATAGGCGTTTCATTCTTATTAAAAGAAAACCAAAAGATGGATTTGAAATTTTTCAGTGTGCTACCCAATCCCCTGTTTATAATACAAGCGTATTTTCAAATGAGTCCAGATGAAATTACTTTGTATATGTAATAACACTGAAGAGTGGCTTACAGAATACTTAAACCAAGCTCAGCTTTAACTGGACCGAAGCAGTTATTAGCCTGTGCGAAGAAACCAGCTATAAGCAACTTATCTAGCTTTTTTAAACATCAAACATAATCAGTGGAAGTTAGATTATTGGGTAGAGAAATAATGAAACGCTGAATTGAACTACATCATTTTATTCTACATTTCTGCTAGGCAAGATGCAATATATGTTGCGGTACGTAAGGGAATGTTAGAATAAGAATGAAGAAGAATATGGTTATCTTAATTACGTAACGCGTAATATATACATGTTATACCAAGTAATACTACGCATTTAAGAAAACCTGTTGGATGATACTACGCATCATCGATAGCTTCTAAGTTCTATTAGACGTACAGAATATTCAATTTATCTTACTTTCAGAGGAAAAATGGCAGAAGTATTAATAGTTGCAGGTTGTACCTCCGGACAGTTGTAAATATACTATGATGAGGTCTGACGGGAACTTTTTACGTATGTGGTTAGACTGAATGTATTAATGAGCACGAAACTGATAGTCATACGATAATGATATAATATGTGGCGATATTTGAAAGATTTAGAGAATTTTAATATAAATAATCATAAAACATTATTTGTAAAATGTATGTGGAAGTGTTTTATGTAATAATATAACGAAAGTAGGGTCAGTAGGTGAACCCATTGCAACATCATTTGTAAATATATTTAATTCTTGTAAATTTAAATTTGGCTTATATATAGATATATATAATTATATATATATATTATATATATATTTAATATATATATATATATATATAATATATATATCTAATATATATATATATTCATATATATAGTATATATATATAATATATATATATATAATATATATAATATATAATAAGTATATATAATGATATATATATAAATTGATAGTTATAAATTTATAAACAAAAGTATTACAGTTTAAAATAAAGTTTTTGTTCAAGGTACATGAATTGATTTATTATTCATGTATTGAACGGCATGTTGTATAATTTTAGTTATATTTGAATGAGTAAGATATAAATGTACGTGTTTAATTAAACATAAAATGTTTTAATAAATTATACGTTATATGTGTAAGTAAATCTTGTGTGAGGTAAGTAATTCTGTGTGTGAGTGTAATGTAAATCTGTGTGCGAGTGTGAAGTAAATTGTGTGAGTCGTAGTAATCTGTGTGAGTGTGAAGTAAATCTGTGTGTGTGTGTGTGTGTGGGTGTGTGTGTGTGTGTGTGTGTGGTGTCTGTGTATAAGTGTATGAATGTAGTGGTCTATGGCTAAATGTGTGTCAGTAGTGAATGTGTGTTATAAGTGTCATAAGTGAATGTGTGTATTAAGTGTAAGTGTGGTGGTGTGTGTGTATGTGTGTTACCGCGTGTGTAAGTGTAAAATGTAAGTGTCTATGGGTAATGTAAGTGGGCTAGTTGAATTGTGTGTATAAAGTGTATGAGTGAATGTTGTTTCTAAGATAATAATAATAACAATAGGATGAAGTAATACATATAAATATACATAAAAAATAAAAATAAATAATAAAAATACTAAAATAATAAATAAAATAAATAAAATAATAAAAAGTATAAAACAAAATAAAAAAACATAAATGTGCAAAATATATGAGTTAAGACGTAAAACATATGAGTTAAGCAGTAAAGCAGAAAGTTAAAGCAGTAAAGAGAAAGTTAAAGCAGTAAAAGAAAAGCATACTAATCCCCTATGCTGTTGGTAACACCGTCTATTGATTTTACTGATTGTATGCTTTAAAGGGTATGTTAATGTTAGAGTTAAAGCAGTTGTAGAAGCAGAAAGTTAAAGCAGTAAAGCAGAAAGTTAAAGGAGTAAACAGTAAACAAAAGCATATTAATACCCCCTTGTGTTAGGTAAAACCTCTATTGATTTACTGATTTACTGCTTTTAAGGTATGTAATGTATATGAGTGAGCAGTAAAGCAGAAAGTTAAAGCAGTGAAGCAAAATAGTTAAAGCAGTAAAGCAGTAAAGCAGTAAAACAAAGCATACTAACCCCTTGGTTGCTATGTAAACCTCTATTGATTTACTGATTTTACTGCTTTAAAGTATTTAAAAATAATATGTTTTTAATAAATTTCGTTTATTAAGTATATTTAAAAACTTATAAATTAAAAAGTATTAAGTAAATATAAAGAATGTCTGTATATGAGTTAAGTTTTGAGGTTCGGCGAAATGTTTTTAATAAAATGTTTAAGTATGAAATAAAATGAATGATTCATAGTATATTTGAAAAGAAATTCTTTGAAATGTTAAAGTATGAATAAAAATGATGTCGTAGTATATTATTTTTTATTCGTGCGGGATATTGCGCCTGCGGGGACGCGGCGGGCGGAGACGCAATAATTGCGCCTGCGGCGCACGCGGCGGACGGGTACGCGGAAATATTGCGCCTGCGGGCGCACGCGGCGGGCGGGACGCGGCGGGATCGCCACCTGGGGTGCGGGTTGGTGCTTCAAGTGGAGGGCTTACGTGACTGGTGGTTAGCTTATGATGTGGGAAGACATTAATGTATTAACTACTGTCTTTAATGTAGGGTAGAGATGAGGCCACAAATATGGAGTTTCATAAAGATAAGTATAAAGATAGAATGGTATAAAGATGAAAGTCATCAAAAGTATGAGTCATCAAAGATTGAACCTTCAAAGTTGAAGGATTATGCTAGGATTAATACTGGGTCATACCAATGTTGAGGAATTAATGCTGAGCGCATCAAGTTGGACATAAGTTGAGGCATCAAAATATCAGGTGTGTGAGTGTAAGGTAAGTGTATCTATGTGTGGGTGTGAGTGTAAGTGTATATGGTTTAAGTGTAAGTGTCTAATAGAGAGTGTAATGTTATATGGTCATCGTGTGTGTATAAGTGGTCTAGTGTATGTGTGTAATAAGTGAATAGTGTGCAATAAGTGTTAGAAGAAAGCTTACTCATAGTAGGAAAGCATCCTAGCAGGTTGTAATTACACCATTCGTTCCTCATTACTTATAACCCTTATGGGGGTGAGACACCATATTAGGGCTATTCGGAGCCAGGGAGGCTAGAAAAGGCTTGAAAAGTGCCTCAGTTGGCAATATGTGACTCACTTGGAACTATGTGGCAACTCACTTTGCCATCATTGCACTCAATTGGATGCATTGCACTCACTGGCATCAATTGGCACTCCTTGGGCACTCACCTGGCACTCATCTAATACTCATAGAAACTAATAGAACGATACTAAATACTCTTTACGTGATTGGAACCGTGTAAATGTAGTGTAAGTGTTAGTGGGCAGAATGTAAGTGTCATGTGAATGTATGTTATAGAGTGTAAGTGTGTGTGTGTGTGTTGTGTGTGTGTGTGCGTGTGTGTGTGTGTGCTGTGTGTGTGTGTGTGTGGCACGGATGGAAATAAGTTAGGATAAAGGATCATACAGGTAGAGTCCGTACAATGAACCTCGTGTTAGGACAGATCCTACAAAAGGCTTGGCATCAGTTACTGGATGAGCTCAATGCTGGGTGGAAGGCTAGTGCAGGTGTAGATAGTGTAGGCTGGTGTAGGCTAGTTGGTGTACGCTAGGATGAGAGGCTGTGTGTAGGCTAGGTGTATGGTGTAGGCTAGGTGTGGTGTAAGGTTTGTTAGGCTTAGTTAGTTACGTTACGTTACGCTTAGGTTAGGTTGTAAGGTTTACGGATTAGGATTAGGTTCGGATTAGGCTTAGGTTTAGGTTAGGTTAGGTTAGGCTTAAGTTGGGTAGGTTAGGTTAGGTCTAGGTTAGGTTAGGTTAAGGTAAGTTAGGTTAAGGTTAGGTTAGGTTAGGTTCAGTTACGGTTAGGTTAGGTCAGGTTAGGTTAGGTAGTTAGGTTATGGTAAATGCGGCAGAGGTCAAGGCCGAAAATTCATGGTCAAACAAGGTTTAAGACATCAAAAAAGGGGTAAGGATAGGAAAAAAATTACCCGTGGGCAAAATTGACCCATGTATCTGTCAAGGGTGTGTATGGGTGTGCGCACGCGCACTGTGTGTATGTGATCGAAAATATCAAAAATAGGGCTAAGCCGAAAGGAAGACAAAAATTACCGTGTGGGCAAAAATGACCCATGGTATATGGCAAGGTCAATGGTGAAATATCATGGTCAAAACAAGGTAAGACATCAAAAGGGCTAAGCCCTAAAGGGTGGCTAAAATTACCGCGTGGGGCAAAAATGTGACCCATGAGAGCAAGGGTTGGTCGAAAAATATAGGGTGGGGTACGTACAACGGTATTGCTGACGCAACCGTTTGGCGCAACCTTTCGAGGTTCTTAAAAAATTAGGGTTGCCGAGAAAATTCAGGGTTGCCAAAAATTAGGATTCTCAAAAATTGAGGGTTTCTCAAAAATTTGGTTCTCAAAAGAAAATTGGGATTCTCAAAAAATTTGGGTTCTCAAAAAATTTGGGTCCTCAAAAAATCCGGGTTCTCAAAAAATCCGGGTTCTCAAAAATTCCGGGTTCTCAAAAAATCCGGGTTCTCAAAAAAATCCGCGGTTCTCAAAAAACGGTTCGTCAAAAAGGTCAAATATGGCCAAAAAGTTAAGGTAAAAATTGGGCTGCCCAAAAGGTAACAAGGCCCAAAAAGGTCGAGTCAGAAAAGGTCAAAAAAGGTCGCGGTCATTTTCGTGCAAAATCCGTGCCCTACTACTCACGTGGTTCAAGAAATGTGGTTTTGTTTCTAGGATCAAAGATTGCTATTGCATGGGGTAATCGTTTTTTGCATAATTTAAAATCTATTATCTAATTCCAGCTTGAGAGTTTCTGTCATCTTTGAAAGTCTCTTACTTTTACTAGCAGTATTTAGCACAGCTTTCATCGTTGTTGCAACTAGAGGAATCCCGTGTGACAAACAAGAATTTTTGAGCGTAAATAGTCTTAGTTACTCTTCAAACGCATTAAGAAGAGTAATACAGTTACCTAAATCGCATTAATCATCCTCCGTCAAGCCTTTCACTTTTTTTGTGTTTGTTTCGAGGTAAGGGAAGTGATGGTTGCTTCATGTTTTACTGCCATGCTGTCCTCTCGAGTGTTGGGTTAGACGGCGTGTGGGCGCTAATTGGATTTTGTTGCTGGTGAGGCTGGGAGTTTTTTGTTATAGGGTGGGTTGTCTCATGTGTGCTTCTAGCGTTCGTTGTTGATTTTAATGTTTAATGTATAACTACTATGTGCGTATTTGATAGGAATCTGATCTTTCTTGCGTTTGAGTAATGAGGATATGTATTGGAGTCTATAATTCATAAAATGATACTAACTTGATCCGCAAGAAAAATTCATAAGCGGTATGCGGAATGCGAAATGCATTTTTATGTAGATGCATGAAAATGAGTGCGGAATATCTGGCTGGATGTGGCTGATGTATTGAGCTACACTCTAGTTATTTAATTAGGACCCATGATAAGATTTTAAGATATATCAGAGTTATTGCTTGTGATGAATTTGTGGGTTTTAACCTTGAAGGTTAAATTCCAAGTAAATGGAATTGGATTTAAAATATTTTAAATAGTTTGAGAAAGGAAATCAATTCCTTTATCCTTTTCTTCTTCATCCTGTTTAATACTTTATATATAGATGTTTGTTTATCGTTATTTATATTACGTTATATTTAGGCGGTTGTGGGGTGGGTTGGTGTTTGGGCTTACTGTGATTTTTTGATTGTAGTGGAGTGTTACTTTGTATTATATAGGGGTTATATTTATCCATCACGCTATATATGTTATAATATATATATATACTATCAGTTTGTGTGTGAATTTTTGGGTTGAATGATATGAGTGAGTTAGTTTGGGGGGTATTGGGTTTTTTATGGTTATATGGTATTATTTGTTAGTTATGTGTTTGTTTGTTTAGTTAGTTGTGGCGTCAGGGTACTTTTGTTAGATATATGAGGGTGGTTGGGGTTAGTTATTGTGGTATCTGGTTGTGTATTGTTTTATATAGTAGTATATATTATATTGTATAGATTATCTGGCACAACTGCATGGGCCTGGCTGTTTAGGGAGGTGGGGAACAAAAAAAAAATGACAAAAAAACCCACCAAGCAAGCTAAGAATTTCAGGTGAGCGGTAGACGAGGCTTTAAGAAGAGGAGGAAGATTAAAAACAGTTGGTAAAAAAAAGCATGTCAAGGAGTAAAGAGGATGGTTTCGGATAGAAGTATTGTGAAAGAGAGGGCATTAGGAGGAGAGTCGGGGGGTTTTATTGCTATGGCTGACAAAGTATGCTGGAGAGATAAGTACGGGCCTTGGTACTACGTGGGGACTGGTTTTAGTGCAGTGGATGGGGGGTGGAATCGAACGCCCAACTTCTTGAACTCTGACGTTGTAGTACCTTATAGAAAGAGATAGTATGCATCACATACGTCGCAAAGAGTGATGACTTAGGTGGTGCTCCGTTTGAAGAGAGTTTGAAGATCGTTGAGGGGAAGGAGTGTTTTTGTGGGTGCGGTGTGTTGTGATTGGGTGTGGTGGGAGTCTCTTAGCTTATGGGATGTTGGTGGAGTTGTCGTATATGTTTGTGTCGGTCAATTTCTATATTACTCAATATGGTTGCGAATTAGAGTGGAGCTCCGGAGCCCAGATGTAGAACCGTACTTCACAAGTTCCCGCCGGTCGAGATAAGGACCTTACTCTAACGCTTTGGGCTGTATAGTTGTCGAGCGGTTGCATGTATGCATGTGAAGGTTAATTTGTCTTGCTTGGTGTGTGTGTACTGTTGTATGGAGCGTGACAGGCACATCTGAGTTTCGTTGTTTGTGCTTTCGTTCTTGGTGGTGGTTGAGAGGTCCAAACGTAGTTGGATTACCGGTTTGTTTGGGATATGATAGTCTGTGGGTAATGTCTTATTCAATTGCTTGTTGCGATGATGTGTCTTGAAGCCGATTTATTGTCTGAGAGAGGCAAGGCACTGTTGTGAGTTGTTGACGAAGTGGTGGGTCTGCTGTAACCGCAACGTGTCTGGGGTTCGGTGCGAATGGGGTATTTGGTTAAGAGGCCAACTCCTCTGAGTATCTACCGCTGTAGTACCTATAGAAAAGAGATAGTGCGCCAACGTCACTCAGTTCCCTGATTCTCCTTCAAATATTCATTCATTTCATCCGTTTGTGGACTTTGAACAAACCAATCAGTTACGAAATTGTAGGTATTTTGAAAATGAAATGAAATTTAAATAAAATAGCTTGCAACCTAAAGGAAAGAAAGGAAGATTTCCAACTTGTGACCAGAAAACTGACCATCAGAGACGTAGTAAATAGCACTCTGCTACCAATGAAGATGGGTATACTGGTCTGAGAAAGAAGGTTAAAAGGTAAGAAATTGGAGAAAGCAACACTCAACAAAGTCTTCTATTTAGGCAAGGATGATTCTGTTTGTAAGCAGTGGGCAGGAAAAGAACCACCAAACCCAAGGCCACCAAAGCTGTCCCTAACTAGGCTCTGCCCCTTCGGCTAAAAAAAACTACGCCTCCAAATGGATTAATTTCTTATCAACTCCTGTAAACAGAGCCACGAACAAGCAAGGTGCAAAACCAAGCAAATTAACACAAAAAGAAAGAAAATTAAATACTCACACAGAGTGTTACACCAAGCGTGAGCGATTGCAAGCAAATTAGGTGAACAAAATTTTAGAAATATATACATACATATATATTTATATATATATATATATTGATATATTATATATTATAATATATATATATATATATATATATATATATACTAATATATATATAATATATATATACTTACTATATTAAATATATATTATATAATTATATATATATTATATATATATTATATATATATATTCTATATAATATATATATAATATAAATTAATAATTGGATGCATGATTAGGACATAAGATTAAGTCGTTAAAATCAATGGAATTTTATGGAATGTATGGGAAAACACATTCTGAAAGAGGGATACTCTGGTATTGAAATAAAAGGTAGGACAAAAATGGCTCAACTCTTTTTTTCAAAAAGTTCTCGTCATTAAGTTCTTGAAACTATGGCCAAGACTTGTGAAATAAGGCTCGCCTAAGATAGTTGAATCCAAAAATGATTCACTCCAAAAATGGTTCCCTGTCAAAAATACAGTGCAATAATGCAAAAGAAAAGTAGTGATAAATACCTAAAAATCCTTCTAATAATTAAACAACCAATTTTGGTTACCTTGGATAAGGGAACGATCACGGATGAATCCACAGCTGTGGTTGGCCAGCATTACTTCTTTTTCTTCTTCCACCAATGGTAATAATGATTGGTATGTCAAAGGTGCCAATATATCACTCAAAATCAAAATATGTCCTTTATTTGGCACTTTCTTTTTTATCATACATTCACTTCCAGTTTGTATCTTTTTCACTTCTTTAGATTTCCACACTTTAAATGTCACACTTTTCACTTTATTTCTTACTTTAAATTTCACAATTGATAAATGTCTTTTTTATATATTAATAAATTCTTTCAAGTATATAAATAAAGAATGAATAGAAATTCTCACAAATTAAAATTAAGAGAATGAAATAATCAATAATCTTCATCACAGATACTTAACTTTGCCAATCTGAAAAATATAAAAATGTAGCACACCTCTTCAATATATATTATATATATATATGATATATCTATATATATTATATATTATATATAATAATATATATATATTATATATATATATATATATATATATATATATATATATATATATATATTATAAATATATATATATATATATATATATTATATATATATATATATATATATATTATAGTAGAAATTCTATATAATTTATATTATATAATATATATATATATATATATATATATAGTTCTTAAATGATTATATATATAATGGATTTATTGACCCTTGGATAAAATCAAAATCTGGATATAGATACAGTACTCCACAATTTTTTCTACCCAAGTACCGATACTGGAAATTTTTGCTGATACCGATACTATACAGTATATATATCTTATATATATAATATATATATATATATATATATATATATATATATATATATATATATTATATATATATATATATATAATATATATACTATATATATATATATATATATATATATATTATATATATATATATATAATATATATATAAGAATATATATATATATATATATATATATATATATATATTATATATATATATTATATAATATATATATATATATCATATATATATATATGTTTTCAGGGAGATAAGGATTTACAAATAACTCAGAATATTTTGACAATAACTCATTAAAATTTAAAGAACTAGAAGGCACATGCACAGGAGGAGGAGAGAGAGAGAGATTGGAAGAAGAAGAAACAGGAGCATCATTAACATTAAAATTCACATTTCTACTCAATTTTATGGTCTTATTTGTAATTTGATCTAACAATAAATCTTCTTTAAAATTTATGCCCATCTCAAAATTTTTTAAAAAGGTTATAGGCAAAAATTTTTAATCATGGTACTCTACCAAAAAAAAATTATTTCAAATTAGACGTAAGACTTTCGAAAAAAAAAAAATTCCTCATAACCCATATTGTGTTATATATCATGAAAAGACTTTGAAAAATGCTACAAACCACTATCATTGTTCTAGCTTAACTAGAAGAGTTGCTATCTTAATTTGAATATATGCTGGTCTCGCATTTTCCAAGATTTTTCTCGAACTTTACATGGCCGTAGTTTCTAAATGGTTTGAAATATTTTTCCTGAAATTTTGGGATTATTCAGAAGTTCATCAGGTCGCATTCCTTGTTTGAAAATTTCATGAATTCGTGATGGTGAGGTAAAATTTTCATTATAATTGTGTTGATTTGATGCGGAATGACCCTATAGCATTTTTCTGCCACTATCTTAGTTTCACTACCATACATTAAACATTAATAACATACCTCACCAAAAAGCGCTAGCGCACCTGCCATCCACAACTTTCCTACTATTCACTGCACAATCTGTTCCCTTTTCATCCAACAAATTTTTAAATAAATACTTTAAAACTCGTAAACATGTTCAAATTGCTTATCATCCAACCTGAACTTCAACCCACGGACCCTACTTCAGCCATTACCATCACGTTACTCTATCTATATTTGGATAAATAAAATGTTATCGGTGCGGTTCTCGGGCGGGGGGCTAACGACGTGGGCTTTCCGGGAGGCTCTTCCGAGGCAACATCCACAGCCACCCTACGGAGTTGGGTCCGGGAAGTTGTGTGGTCCTGGTTTGTGACCTTGTTTGTCGGGAGATGGACTACCTTACATGTATGAAATATACGCTTTTCCGGTCCATCCTGTGTTATTCCCTTTTATGTTTCATTTGTTTTTTAGCTGTTATATTTGGCTCATCTATCGGAGACGAAACAGAAGTATTAAATTTGCATTAGCTTCTGCTTTAAATAATAGTTGTTTAAATAGTTGGGATAGTTATCTTCCAGGCATCCCAACTGACCCCCCTCAGTGCTCTTTAACTCCTAGACCAGCAGGTGTTTCCGCTTTATGTCTACTTACACTGCGTAACCTCACGACTTCTCGCCCGGTACGCCCTCGACACCCAGGTGCCAAACGGTTTTTGGCAATCCCGAAACAGGTGCACCGTATTAGTCGTTCTCATTTCATTTTAGCTCCATATGCTATTCGCCCTCCGAGAACGCCAGCTGATACATCATTCCCGATATACTTATTATTGGGATCCACTACCTCCAAAGCTTTTACTGAGCAAAGAACCATTATTCCTTAGCCTTGCCACTTGAAAAAAGCTTTAAGAGTTGAAGACCCCCCCCCAGTCACGTTAATGAATGGGTCTCTTCTTGTTCAAGCTACTACCAGGAATCAAAGTTCATCTTGGGTCATCCTTAACGTCTCTCAGAAACATCCCTCTGATACATAAAAAACACCTCCAAGTGCTATTTATTCTTTAGACAGAAAAAACAAAGCTATTGCTTGTTTTTAAGAAATCTCAGCAGAAAGATTTCCGTTACAAACATTTATAGATTCCCCCTCGTCGGGACTTCGCCTCATACCTAAATCTCCTTTACTGTTTGACCTTTAGTGGTCCTTTATCGCACCTTCAAAATGAAAATAGGGGTTACAAGTTTACAGTGTCCCGTACGTTTATTCCCCGACCCAGACGTTGCTTTAAATGCCAACGGTTTGGTCATCCCCGAAAATACTGGAGGGGGACCGCATGACATATGCCTAACCTAACCTAACCTAAGCCTAGCTAGCAGTCTGCGGAGTAGAATCCACATCTCTCTGTGAAAATACATGCAATGCAAAAACTGGTGGAGGACCCCACATTACCTCTCCCTTATAAATGCCGTCTTATGCTGTTTCAACAGGAAGGTTTTGGAGTTAGGTTATCATTCAAAATTGAGCAAGGAAGAGAGATGCCATACGACCAGCTCAAAGACAATAATCCCCACAAAACGAAGGCCATCTTATGCTACAATTGCAGCAGCTCCATGCCTCCGTCGTGTTTAATCACCGATACAGTCTCTATTCCAGTAGACTCTTTCCCTACATTCTACCGAACTCAGCGTTACTGCAACTGCCCACCTGCATTGCCCTATATCTACCGGACTTTTCAATAATGCCAAAAGCAGCCCTTGATCCAATCTCCCTCTCAAAATGCCATCACCAACTCTATCCTGGTACTAGTTTTCAACTAACAAACAATGAAACTAAGTTGGTTCATCCTCCAAATAGCTTGGAGAGCCATTTCTGCCATACACTCGTCACTCTACCCCCGATCAGTTGCCTAAACTCACGTAAGAGGCTGTATCTTATGTTCCCTAATGTCTCCTCACCGTTACTCCAAATTTTCGCGGAAAAAGCTGTTCATAAACACACTAGAAAAGATTAATCAAGCCAAGCTAAAGATTACATTCACTAATTACAAACCATCCGAATTCTAAAGCAAGACACACTGACCCCACAGATGTAAAAAATGCACCTCAGAGAGATAAGTCTATTCCCGGATAAAAGCCTGCGACTTCAGTAGAATGTAAAACAATACGGCTATTGTACTAACCCACCAATCAACTCTCTGATAGCTTGCAGAATTATTCCAGCTCTTCTGAATGCCTCCTATAACTCTTCTTCGAATTTCCTACCTCACACCCCTAAAGGATTCCTATCCTTGGCCAGAATGAAATGGATCATAGAGTTCCCAAACCAGAGGCTGATGTGACGACCACTTTCTTTCTAATGTTTCTTGTGCTTCCAAGAGAGATGACTGGAAACGTTCAGCGCAAACAACCACAAGTGCTCCAAGCGTTCTAAATCTGCTGATGGGCACGAAAGAAAACCCAGACGGTTCCCCATCTTAATCAAATTATCCAGTTTTCCAACAATCACCCACCTGACATGCTGATTGAAAAGTCTAGCGTCAGACATCCATACCAACGAATCCCATATTGGATCCCATATCGCAAAACTCTATTTTTTTTTAACAAAAAGTGAAA
>JABUQX010086627.1:0-2500 GCA_015478945.1 Trachelipus rathkii
CTGTTTGAAGGCGCGCTTTGTCTACGCCTCTTTCGTGCTGGAGGTCGGTTGACACTGCTCATGATTGTGTCTGGTGGTAACCCTCTATCAGATCACCTCCTTCCCGTTTTCTAATCTTAATTATGGAGGGGTCATCCCAGTCTATAGGTGTGTTTGTAGGCCTTTTCACGCTATGCTTCTGGGGATAGCGGTGTCTATAGGTGCTTTAAGCTGTCATCACCGTACTTGTTAGCTGTATTATATATAGCGGGTTGTGCTGTGTGTCTTGATTTAGTGTGCGTCTATAGCTAGCCTCGTCGTATTATAGGTGTGGTTTTTATATCACTACCTACGGTGATTTCTGCCTACTACGTGGCTTTGGTATATTTTGGAGTGGGACGCGCTGGTATAGCCGTTTTGTGGTGTTGATCTTGTCCCGGTTTTAGAGTCTAGACCGTACTGGTAGTGCGGTCACGTCCGTAGCGCTCAGTATTATGTGTGAGCCTATATGAGTGTTGCCTAATTGAGTTTAAGATCTTTACTATTTTATATGGTTTAGTCACTACCTTTGTCGCTTTAAGCGTTGCTCTTACTGGTTATATGGGGAGTTTATCCCTGTCAGTCGATATTTGTGATGCTCGGTTCGTTGTATCTGATGCTTATTGCTGCTAGTTATTTAATGCTATCCTGGTCTATGTGCAATACTGGTGGGTTTTATCTTAGTTTTCTGCGCCTCAATGCACGCTATGCGGGTGATACATCTAATACTTTAGTTTTCATTTGTTTACATAAGTGACTTGAGTACGCCGTCTTAGTTTCTTCACTAGATCACATTAGTATATATGAGGTATTCTTCGTATCACTATATCCTTATTTGTTACTTGTTATCCTGATCTCTTACGGACTGCTATTATACTTCCTGAGGGTAAGATGCTACGTTCATTGAGGTGATATTTTATTCGGTAGTTGTAATAGGGGCTCTTTGCGCGTTGGAAGTGATACTTCCTGACGTTTCGTACTATAATACTCTAGCTATAGTAGCTAGGCTAGATATGTCATCGGTCTCATCGTGAGCTAATCCGGGTAACGCTTACCGTAGGCCCGTCTAGTATTTTGAGTTAGCCTCACTCTGGTAGCTCAATGTGTCCTCTTCATACGCGCTGACTTGTGTATCCTCAGTGCTATATAGTAGCGGTGGGCCGTGAGCCCAGGGGCGTGAGCTAGTCACTGCGTGTATTATGTTTTATACTTTGGGGGGTGCCTCACCTTACTCAGTAGGCAATATTAGTCTCATTATCATTTATACCAGTTCTGAGGTCTTCCCCTGGGTACATTTCTTACTGGAGTAATTAGCTGTTGCGTGCAGCTAATATGGTGTACCTACTTCATGGTGTTGAGTGAGTTAGGTAGTCTATAATCATCACTACTATTCTTTACCTCTTAAATACCTGTGATACAGTAAAATAGCGAAGTTTATCACTAATACTGTTTTTCTGTGCAGTGTGAGTCATGTTGTGCACAGCAATTCTAAATATTATCACCCGTTGGACATACCCAGCGGAAGTTTGTGTGCCAGTAGTGGGAGTAATAGTGTCATTGGTACCTAACGCCTCCCTGTATTCCTCGCCGTCTGGCTTTGATGTGGGCGTCTGTTTGTTTTCGCACGTGGTCCGGTAATGTCAGTTCCGTGCATGAATTCACTATCAGCAGTGTTGGTGCGTGTGTGTTTCGAATTATCATCAGATGTGTCTTTTTACGACTACTATCATACATTAGTTCTGTACTCCTGAGAGAGTTTAAGGGTGATTTAAATCGTTCGTGGTGGTTTTGGTATTTGATCGACCGGTGTTTGAAGCACCTAACCGATAGTTCAGATCCTAGCTCGCCAATATTGCTTTTTTTGGCCAACATCGTGCGGCTCTGGGGTCCCACGGCGTATTTTTCCGCTGGGGTGATCTGATAATCCTCAAGGCGGCCGGTGTTGTAAGCATTGGTTGCGGGTTTGCGGACGGGTGCTGAATTACTACTGAGACTCTATCATTAGGTCGAGGCTCTGTGTTTAAGTGATTGATTGTTGTTGTGAACTGTTCTTCTTCATTCGTGGAGGTTGGGCTCGTGTTCTATCTTAATTTGAAGTGATTTACATGTGCCGCTTAATTTCTAATACGTGAATATAATTCTAAATGTGTGTATTATTTATTTCTCTGTAGCTGAAGAGCTACGACTCTTATCTTAGGGAGTTAATCTATGAAATCGTGTAGACTATGGTTGAAGTGCCATGCAAGTGCTTAGTCATTATGTTTCCTTCCTTAAACAGTACACATTATTACTACTTACCTGGATTTATTTATTTAAGACCTTTTTGGGACGTGCTGGGCTGTGATTCTAATGTGTGACGTAGAGTTGGTCAGGTGTAAGAGAATTTCAGCTTGAATCACTATTGTTTGTGCTATGAGTGATTGGTAGTATCGTGAATCTGGTATAGGTGATTAGTGTGTCCATCCCTTTTGTGCGCGAGTCT
>JABUQX010086627.1:7500-15000 GCA_015478945.1 Trachelipus rathkii
TTTTTGCCTCCAGTGGTGAGAGAGTGATTATCTTCATCTTCTATTATCATCTTTCCGGTGCTCTAGACTGTTGTTAGGTTGCGGCTTCTGTTTCCGTTTAGTTAACAGCTTCTTACTATGTCTTAGATAGTTCTCTCCCATTTTGGTATTTTCCATATCGCTTCCCCGCGCCCTACTCTTTCCCCCCCCTTATTCCTGACCTCACCTTCCTCCCTGTCTTATTACCTCTTTTTCTTTTCATCTCTTCCTACCATTTTCATTTTTTTCAATAATCCAGTCTAACTCATCTGAGTTGCTCCCCTATTCTCCTTTCCTTTCACGCTACTTCTCTCTCTCCTAGATGCGCCATTTTCCTCTCGCTTCCCTGGCTCTTCAATGCTTCTTCTATTGTTAATTCGGCGCTTTGGCCCATCTTGCTTCCCCTTTCTATTGATTATTTTCACGTCTTCTCTCTCGTCTCTAGATTATTCTCATTTCTTGACCTCCTGATCGTTTGCACATTCTTCTTCGCCCCATCGTTTTTTTTTACGAGGTGCATTTCATGTTGTATTTTGTCTGCTTCTACGCCCTTCGCTTCTGCCATTCTTTGTTCCGGCTCTCATTTTGTTCATTTTGCCACTCTTTTATACTTTTCTTCTATCTATATCTTGGTCCCATGTGATTGCTTTCGTCTCCTTTATTGTTGTTCCCCTTCTTTCTGGGTCAACATTTCTCTAACTTTCTATCTGTACCTGCTTTTGATCTCTTCTTTCTTTTCCACCAACTCTTTTTTCATCTTCTGCTTGCGCTCTATTCTTCCTCTCACTCTATTTCTCACTTTCCTTTATATAAATCAGCTCGTCCCTTCTTACTTACTCTTTATTCCTCCTTTATATGCAACTGCTCCGTGCTACTACCGTGTGTGTGTCTATTATTTTACGGCTCATGTACTGGATTACCTATGAGTTCACTCTTATCTATAATATTTTGTATTCGTTAGCTAGTTGCTATACCTACTCGTGCATTGTATAATCCTTGTACTTACATTTGACTATAGCTTCTCCTAACTATTAGCATTTGAGGAGCTCTATGTACGCCGTAGCTAGTTCTATAGTATTTAGTCAGATCACTGTATTCACTTGAGCTATATTATATATGTCTATTTATAATGTGAGTCCTTTTCCTCATACTGTTATATTACTTGTGCTTTGTAGCTCTTCTCTCTCTCTCTCTGAAGATCTCCTCCTCTTCCTGTGTGCTCCGTGTGGTCTTCTGATTCCACTTCTCGTCTTCTCATATGCTTACTAGTACCTAGTGAGCTATAGTTACAGTCGTTATCATTCTCATTAATATCGTATGCCTGTAGTGATTCTGGGGTGGGGCATGTGCTTTAGTGTGATATCCCTTGCTTTTATTACGTACTACTACTTCTATTTATCCTTTCGTATATATTCTATTTACTTTTATATTTATATACTATTCCTTTGAGGTCTCATAGTATATATATTATTTCTTATTATTCAAATAGTAATTCTATATTCTTTATATTCTATTGTACCTTAGTGTACGTTTTTGTGAGGTTTTGTCTTCCCTCTTCTCTTTTCTATTAATATACCCCGTCCTTATATTCATTTCATTCCTGATTCTACAATATGTTACCTACCTCTATCGTTTTCACTATTTGTATACGGTAGCGGCTCCCGCGTTGCTCTGCCTCTGTCATTGTTGAACCTCACTAATTATGTGATTAACTTCTCCGGTCCTATATATATATGTATATAAGTTATTAGTGACTTTTATCTAATATCCTTAAGTAAAATGTTTATCATTTCGTATTTATTCTCTTTTGTACCCGTAACTTATCTATATATATGCCTACTTATCCTCTTTGCTTTTATATTTTATATATTTCACAATCCTTTCTGTAATACGCACACGTGAATATTAGCCCCCCAACTCCACTTCTTTGTTTCCTAATCTCCTACTTAATCTCTTACTCCCTATCTTAATATACTATCTCCTATACATAACCTTCTCTCCTCCACATCTATTATATATTCTACATTCTTAATATGAGTCTATATTCTCCTCAACTTATACTCTCTCCTAATCCTCCGCTTTTAGCTACTCTTTCCGCCCCTCAGTCCTCTTTACTCTCCTCCGCCTCTGACTATATCATAGTTATCTCTTTTTATTTCACGTATCTGATTATTGTCAATATTATATTTTCCGTTCCATATCGCGCACGATGTCTCATTTTGATACCTAGCCTGGCCTGTTATGCCGCTCGTCACGGTACTTATTTATTTAACTTTTCTAAATTAACAAGTGACCAACGTGTATATAATTTTTGTTATTGTTTCTCGACAGCCCAGTAGGTTCTGTCTTATCTTTATTACTATCTCTATCTTATTCTCATCTTTCTTTTCTATTCTTATTCTATTCATATCTCTTTACTCTTCTTTTATACTTCTTATTTATTTTCATTAATTATGAATTATATATATATATTATCTCTTTTCTTTATTCCGTCGTTTATTCATATCGCTAACTCTTTTGTTTAGTCTTTATATATATATAACTCCAGTATAGTAAAATATTAGTATTCATTCTAAATCTTATGTAACCTAGTGTAGACCTTTCACTTTCCTGTTAGTCACGTTTTTCCCCCTTCACACTTCGTGATTTACTACGTATTTTATTCGGTCCACCCTTTTTTTACCTAACTGAGTGCGCCCTTCAATATTCACTGTCATTTGTCTCTTGTTCTATAAGAGACGACATGTATTACGAGGAGTGGGATCTAAGTATGGGGGACCAGCTCTTCTCGGCAATGAAGGCAACCGCGCGAGGGTATGAGAGGTGTCGACTGGAGCGAAATCTTTACCAACCGCAGCTCTTACATTTATAGTTGTCAATCATTTATTCTTTTAAACCCGAGTGAGCGACTCCCTCGGTATATCGTCCGGAAGGGGTGTGATTTAGATCACTTTTTCACCTTTCCAATTATCATATTCCTCCTATATTGTCGTTCAGGCACAAGTGCTGAATGAGAATCTTTTCTTTTTTCTTTATGTCTCTTGACTTCCATGTCTTCATTTCGATGTCGGGAGCGTCTTTTGTGCGCTTTCCCGCGGGACATGGAAAAGGGTTGTGAGGATCTTGATCGGTTCGTGCCTCATCGGCCCTTCCGGAGTGGGTCTCGGAACCGACCGCTCTTTGGAACGTTGTTAGTGGCTCGCGTAGCGGGTTCTCCTGCGCTCAATTAGGGCGGTTAATCGGATACAACGTCGCATTCTCTGGTATGCTCGGCTCGCTCGCTACTGCTGCTCCTTCTTTTTTTCCTTTTTCTGTGTTCGCCTTCAAAGCCTCCTTCGGGGGCTTTCGGGTGCCTTTTTTTTCTTTCTCTCTTTCTGCATGGACGTCTCTTAGGGCCTCTAGAGCCCACTAGTATCGGGAGCTTTCACGTCGAGATTATACTCTGATTTTTATTATTTCTTATGTATTCTTTACGGCTTATATTTATTATTCTTTTTTCGTTTGCCTTTTATTAGTATATCACGCTTTCTTTCTTATATTATATTTTTATCTTAATTTTACTATCTATTTTTCATACCTTCTTATCTTCTAATTTTTCTTCTAATTTTCATTGCTTTTCTTTATTCTTTTATTTATATTATATATTATTATTTATCATTCAGTTCGTATACACTTTCATTTCGCCTCTACTGTATACTTTGGGCGAGTCGATCTTGTAATAACCCTGTCATCTTCCGATTTTCAACTTTTGCTCGTTCGCTTGTTTTTCCTATTACTGTAACGGAGTATTTTCTTTTAATTTTAAAATCTTGATATTTTTTGCCTCACACACTATTACTCATACGGTACCTTACTCTGACTCTTTTCTTTCTATTGGGCGTTTTTCTATATTATTTCCCCTCATCATCAGCTCCCTGCTTTACCCTCACCTTTCCTTACTGCTTTCCTATATAGGGCTTACAGGTATATATTTTCATATTTCATATTTTTCTTGTTTTATATAGGATTTCCTTATTACCGTCGGGTTACTTAGGCCTGAGTATGGCTATTTTAGTTCATGATTTTATATCCTTTATACTTAACGGTTCTATATTTTCTATTTGTACTCTTATTTTCTTATTAATAAGTTTCTTTGCTGGAACCAGATTCAAATGTTTATAATCTCGCTCAATATTTACTTTTTATCTTTACGTTTTATATCTACTCTACGTGCTTCGGATTCCACTTAGCTCTCTCTATATACTATATATATATCTATAATATATATAATATATATATACTATATATATATATATATATATATATAATATATGTAAATATATATATATAAATTTATTTCAGAAACTATAATATATCTTAGATATATATATATATAAGTATATATTGCGTGGTGTTATTAATAACTTTTTTTTATTATTATTTAATTTAGTATTCTCATTTTAATATTACTTTATTATTACAAAATTTTTGTGGAGAAAATTTTGTATTCAATTTATGTGAAATGCGTAGATTTGGCCTTATAAATCGAATTGTTGCTAATCGGTCAAATTGATCGATTTTTGAAAATATTAATCGCAATCGATAATAAAAAATCGGAACACAGCATCAATTTCAATCTCCTATTTCATTAGAAAATTGCGCTTTTAAATTTTCTCTCAAAATTTCTTTTTTTCCTTTAAAATATTGAAGAAATAACGAACATCGTCATAAAAAAAATAATAATAATTTTTTAAACGATTTTTGTAAATAAATGGTTATAATATTTTATACTATTTCCACTTTTCAGATTACCCGGTTACGCAATACCTAAATAATTACCATATAGTATATATATATATATATATATATATATTATATATATATATATATGATATATATTCTATATATTTATATATATATATATATATATAATATATATATTATTTATAATATATATAATATATATACTATATATATTATATATACTATATATATTATAATCTATAGTATATAATATATATATCTATGTCTATCTATATATATATATATACTATATATAGTAATATATATATATATCTATATATCCTAGTATATATAGTAATATATATATATATATATATGATATAAGTACTATATATTATATATTTTATATATATTATATATTATATATATATTATATAATTATATAATAATATATATATATATAAACTATATATATATATATAAATATATTATATATAGTATATATATATATATAATATATACTTATATATATATATATATATATATATATAATATATATATATATATTTATTTTATATATATATATATTATATATATATATATATATATATATTATATATATATATATATATATATACTATATATATATTTATATAATATTTATATTATATAATATATAATATTAATATTATTATATATATATATATTATATATATATATATACTATAATATATATACATACTATATAATATGTATATATATATATATAAATATGATATATATGTATATATATATATATATATATATATATATATAGTATATATATAAGTAGTTTATTATTATCCTATATTAAACGTATAAATAAATATTATATATTATATATATATATATTATAGTATATTATAAATCTAAGCATTTGAAGTTATCCTATTATATAACCTGAATACATTTATATAATTAAAACACTTACTATATAATAAAAGAAAATAATGAAAATGAAAAGAAATGATAAAAAGGAGAAAAGATGAATAAATAGAGATTAAAAAAAGATTAAGAATTAAAGTTAAAGGATGAAAAAGACTTGAAGGAGATAAAATTCGAAACGAAAAAAAGGAACATGAAAAAATAGTTAAAAATGAAACAAAAATGATAAATTGACGATAGAAAATTAAAATTACAAGAAGTTGAAAGAAATAATGAAGCTTTTACCAAATGGTCGAAAGGGAAAATGATTGACAGGCCAAATAGATGACATTTGTAAAAAAAATTTGGTTATCCAACAAACCTTAGCTTAGCTTAGCTTAGCTTAGCTTAGCTTAGCTTAACTTAACTTAACTTAACTTAACTTAACTTAACTTAACTTAACTTAACTTAACTTAACTTAACTTAACTTAACTTAACTTAACTAAACTTAGCTTAACTTAACTTAACTTAACTTAACTTAACTTAACTTAACTTAACTTAACTTAACTTAACTTAACTTAACTTAACTTAACTTAACTTAACCTTAACTTAACTTAACTTAAACTTAACCTTAAACTTTACTTAATTAACCCTAGCTTAACCTAACTTAACCTAACTTAACCTAACTTAACCTAACTTAACTTAACCTAACTTAATCTAACTTAACCTAACATAAAATAACCTAACCTAACCTATTATAACGCCTTTGGCGGGCTGCAAGGGACATTTTTTTCATGTTGTGTTGACCATTTCACATGTTGACCAGTTTCACTGTCCACCATTTGAGCTAGTCCCCGAAATAATGATAAAGATAAAGATTAATATAAGGAAAAAGATAAAGATGAAAGAAGAATAAAAATGAAGGAAAATATATAGATATAAAATAAAAAATAAAGACAAACATCGTCATTAAAAATAAAAATAAAGGTAAAGAAAAGTGAAAAGAATAAAGAAGGAAAATAAAGCAAAAATAAAGATAAAGATGCAGATAAAGATGGAGATAAAGATAAGGATAAAGATAAAGACAAAGATAAAGATAAAGATAAAGATTAAAAATTTAGAAAATGACCACAAAAAAAAATTACTTGACAAAATTGATATGAAGAAATAAAGATAAAATATAAAGGATAAAAATAACACTAAAATAAAAATAATGATAAAAATCAAAGAATAAAAAACAAAAAAAAAAGAATAAAAAAAATAACTAAAATAATTAATAAATAGAAAGAAGAAAAATGTAAAGTTAAACACTAATATCTTTTACTCAAATTTATTCAATTAAAATTTCAAAAAACTTTTTTTATTTTTATTTTAATGTTTAATCTCAAATTTAATTCAAATTTTTTGGAATTAAATTTGAGATAAAATTTGAGGTTTTGTCGTTTCTTATTAATTGGTTCAGTGACTCTGGGATTTATTTCTTATTTTAATAAGATTATTAATATGTAAAAACTATTAACTACTTAAAACATATATTTAAAATTTTTATTTAATATTAATAATTACATATTTAAATTAAATAAAATAGTACGTTTAAATCTTTTAATGTGTTTTCAAATATTTAATATATATATATATATATATATATATATAATCTATATTAATACATCAATATATATATTATATATATATTATATATATATATATATATATATATAATATATATTATATATTATATAATACTATATATTATATATAATATATATATATATATAAATATGATCTATATAATATATACTTATATATTCATATATATATATATAATATATATATATAATATATATATATACTATATTA
>JABUQX010086627.1:20000-33767 GCA_015478945.1 Trachelipus rathkii
GACGCAAAAAATATCAACCTCAATCACCAAATTTTATCTAGATTTACATTGCATCGGGTTGCAGTTAATAAATCCATTGTTATAGATTTTTTATTTTGCTGATATTTTCTTCGTTCATAAATAAAACACATCTAGGATAAATTACATAAAACACAGGTTCCAAAAAAAAAGCCTCGTGTTTTTATCTCGCACGGGAGTTCAACAGTTGGCAGGAATTTCCTGTTTCTGATATTTTGAGTCACGCATCATTCGGTATAATGTGCTGATTATTTTTCTAAACGGTGTAATTACTGCTTCTTATATTCGGATAAGCCCTCTTCTCTTCGGATGTAATGAAGTGACTTTCTGTAGCTGCTGGGATTATGATTCTTACTTATATTGTATTTAGTCTTTTATATATTTACTATATATTCACTCACTCATTCCTATTGGGTCAAAGGCTGAGCGTTTTTTATACAGTGCCTTGATTCTTTCAAAATATGGCGCATCGGTTCGTTTTTTTCTGTAATAACTTTCCGATACTGTTTTTGTTTGGGCGTCTGCAATAAATAAGCAAGCAAAAGTGGTGGTTGTGTGTGTATGTTGTGTTAGTGTGTATTGTGTGCTGGTCGTTAGTGTGTGTGTGTGGTGTGTGGTGTTTGTGTGATCACGTTAGACTCTCCACATGTGAGATATTAAATTTGAGTCTTTCTCTTCAATTTAGATCAATTTCATGTAATATTATAGGAAAATATGATAATATATTTATTGTTCTTGTTTGCATAATAAATTTTAAGTACTACATCAATAATTGTTTAACACTCTCACAAGTAAAATTTATACATTCCTACATAAAGTTCTTAGAATTGCTTTCTTATGGATTTGCAGCTTCTGAAACAACAGAATCTATCTTGCAACTGTGCCATTGTTTTATATAGATTTTCTAATAATCTGAATAACATCTCTTTCACCAAGATGAATTTAATAACAAAAAATATTTCACGAAAAATATCATTTCTGATAAAATTTAATGTAGGTAAAAAGAGTATGATTTAATTAGAATTCTATACGAAATATCTTATTAACATAGTTGGTAAATTCTCTTACCATAATTCTTTTTAATCTATTTACATTAATGACTCTGCTATAATCAATTTTTTTGAATGATTTTATAGGGATTATTATAGTTTACTACTGGTTTGTATGTTTGGTGATTTATTGATAATCTAGACATACTATAACTTGTCGGGCTAGCATTAGCTAAAGAGGATTTTGATTACTCTGGAAACTACGCAGTTATAACTGGGTACGCTACAAAGTTAAATAAACAATTACATTAAGATAATATTACTTGCAATATTTAGATAATTTTACAATGCTGCATTTACCTATTTCAAAGATAAAACTCCTATAAATCTCATGTCCTCCATAAATCACTTAATCGTAATTATTCTTATGACTATTGAAACCAACATGATACGCTAGATTTAGAGTTTCTTATAAAGAAGTATCACATGGATTGTACTATATATTTTCATCAGAATATTTTAGATAACACTATTACGTATTTACTATTGACTATTACATTCCCATTTACACACTTACTATTTTAATTATTACTATTTTTACTTATCATCGTTGGTACTTATTCACTATTTCTTTGCCTGGATTTTCACTTTTTCTTCCTACATCTACTCATTCCACTATATGCTGAGTTCACTCCATTACTTTCTTACTCCATTACTAATATTAATTCATTCACTCTCACTATTGTATCTCCTTTTTATTTTTAATTTCACTTTTATGAGGTCGCGTTATCGATCTTCCCAAGTTCATTATACTATTTACTTACTTTCCCACTACTTAAGGTCATTATGGTCAGTTGTAATCTTGCAGGTCGGAATTGCCCGGTTAAATTTCGATCACTCTATGCACATGTCGGTGAACTGGTCAACACCTCTCTTTGGTACTTTTTTTCGTATATTGTTATAGGGCTACAGCGAGTAAATCATTCTATATTGTTCACTTTTACTCTTTTCAATTTTAATTTTAATTTTAACTCTCTCTAAATTTTAATCTTCTCAATCTTTAATTTTTACGTTCTTACGTTCTTCATTCTCTGTTAATCTTAGGCTATTTTAATTTTACTTTTAATTTTTAATTATAATTTTAAATTTTATTTTAATATTAAATTAATATTTTTAATATTAATATTTAATGATTAACTTTAAGTTTTTAATCTTTAAATTATATTGAATATTAATATTGATATTAAATATTAATATTATTTAAAAGTACTGCTGATCCTTAAGATTCCGACGAATATTAGTTATAATATTAATATTAATATTAATATTAATATTGATTAATTATTATTAATATTAACATTGACATTGATCTTTACCATAATTCTTCTTTCCCTTTTTTCATTTGCGTATCCTTTATTTTTATCTCCTTTGTATTTTATCATCTTCATTAACTCTTCACAGTTTTACTTGAATTTACTTAATACCTTAATATCCAAAGAACAAGCAAACAAATCATTAACTTATTATTTAAACAGTCTTTATATTTTGTAATCCCGTACATAAATCTATTAAGCCTTATTTATTCACTCTATTATTATTTAATTCATTCTTAGGTTTTTAATATTCAATATTATATTGTCCCTTGGTTATTCTTAATTCTTCCAATTTCCTTCCTTTCTCTCATCTTAATATTGTTTAGAGTCTTTCAAATCTATTAATCTTTAAAGTAATAAAGTAATTTAGAATTGCTTTGGGTTATTAATATTTTTTATATAATGAATATAAATTAAATTTATCTTAAATTAATTTAGTAATTTCATATTACTTTCCTTTAATCATTTTAACTCAGTCTCGAATTATCTCCCTTAATACTGTACGTTTTATTGCCTTAGATATTGCTTGATGTTTATGTTTATATTGTTACTATTTTCTGTTTATATTGTTTTCATCATTTGCTCTTATATTGAGGAATGTATCTTCTGTTTACTATGTTACATGTTTATTGAGTCTACTATTTGTTTTATATGTTTATGTTTATAAGGTGCATTTAACCATGTATATTCTTCACATTAAAATATTACAAAATGCCGAACACCTATTAACATCATGAATATATCTCTTTATTTATTTTTTACATTTTATTTTATATTATTTCCCCCCCTACACATTTATATTAAGTATTTGAATCATCTTAATAAATTTAATTTAATATTATATTATTATAATATTTAATCTTATTAATCATTTACTATCATAATTATCTCACTCCCTTTACATTTTTATTCTGTTTGCTATTTATTATCTAACACATTTAGATGGAAAAGTTTTTATTGTTTCTTTTCTTTTTTTTTTTTTTTTTTTTTTTTTCTTTGTTTTTTTTGTCTCTCTTCTCACCTCGGCGGTCTTCTGGTGCCTCATCCTCCCCCCCTTTCCTTCTGCGGTTCTTTTTTTTCCCGCCCGTTAAGTTCTCTGCTCTTTCGAAGTCTACGTAGTTGATGCGCTTAGTTTCTCTTTCTCTCCCTGTCTTTTTATTGAAGACCTATTTATACTGTATTTCAGCTGATTTTGCCTTTTGGCCTTTATCCCCTTTATCTTTTGGATCACGTTTACTGTCTCCCTTCCTCCCCACTTCCTTTTTCTCCACTCCCTCTTAACCTCCTCCTGTCGGTGTTCAGTTATTAATTCATCCTTTTTCCGGTCCTTGCCTTTGTTTATCTTTTCTTTTATTCTTGTTCCATTTGTGTTCTTTTGTTCTTTTTTTTTTTGTCTTTACTTTGCCCTTTCTTTCTTTCGTTTGGTTTCCCTTTTCTCTCCTCCACCCCCCTCTCCTGTTTCCTTCTCCTTTCTCTCTTGTTATGCCATGTCGCTCTCCCATTCTTTCCTCTGGCTATTGGTTCGACCTCCCTCCCTTTTTCCTCTTCTCGCATCCTTTCCATCCATGTTTTTTCTTTTTATTAAACTTTTCTTTTTTTTCCTCCCTCTGTTTTTCAATTCTCTGATTTTTTATAGCTCTGTTTCTCGCCCTTCCATTCTTCCTTGCCTTGTTTCCTTTCTTCTTCTCTTCATCGGTTTCTCCCTTGTTTCCTCTCCTCTGCTTGCTTACTTTCGTCTCCCTTGGGCCTACCTGCTCTGTTGTCTCTGTGTTCGGCTTTGTGTGCTGTTCTCTCGTTTGCCCTTTCTGGTCTTTGGCTGGGTTCTTTTCTTCTTTTCTCTTATGTCACATCTTCCCGGTTTCACGCTTCACTTTGTTCTTATCTGGTCCCTTCTCGTCTCTTTCTCTCTTTCTCCTTTTAATGTGTTATTCATCCTGCTTTCCTGTCTCCTGTTCCTACTTTTCTTATCGTTCCTTGCTCTCCTCCCGTTCTTTACTCTGTGATATCTTACTCCCTGCTTGGGGCTCCCCCTTTCAATTTTTCTCACCCTTCTTCGCGTCTGACAAACCTCGCACTCTATTCTTCTCTAGCCTAATTTTCCTTTTTTCCCTCGCTTCATTACCTACCTTTTTTTCCCATTGCCATTATCAAAGGCTTTCGCGACAGTCGTTGCTTATAGAACCTTTCCAATTTTAATTTGAACCTCAAAATTATAACGCAATTTAAGGTGCCCAAATTACCTTACATTTTTACAACCCGCTATTCAAATTTTTTGGTTCTTTATCCTCACCATGTGCTTACAACTGGTTCAAAGATCAACATACAAGAACCTTCTGACACTTTTCCAAACTCCAATCACATGTTTGCATTAAACCTTCGCTGGGGAAGACCAAAAGTCTATAGGTGTTCTGGTAACTCCACACCATCAATTTCAGCACTTATTTATCAATATTTCATTTTTTTACTTCTTCATATCGATATCTCCATAAGCATCTTTAATTAAGGTTCAAAAATTTATTGGATTCCATTGATATGTAACATGAATATTTTGACTATGTCCTGTTCTTCTTTCATTTATTTTCATTTTTTTTTCAATCTTTCAATGTGTTATGTTATATTAAATATTATTGTTTATATATTTCATTTTTTCAATTATATTTAGATTTTAATCATATACCAGGTAATAATTTACATTCATTTATAGGCTAGGTTTTACGACCATTGTAAGTAAAAGGATATTAGTCTTTTTATATTATTATTTACAACACAACCATACATATAAAAAAATTAATAGTGATTATATTATTAATATATTTAAATTATGTAATATTTGTAGTAATATTAATATTTTCATATATATAAATATTAAATTAATATAAATTATTAATTTTAATACACTATAATAGTGTAATAGTTATAATTTTATTAATTTATTAACTATTTAAATTATTATATTTTTTTCATAATATCTATTATTTTAACTTATTTTATTTTATACAATTTTTCCCTCAATATTAGGGTACCAGTAAGGTTTTACTATTTCAAAACGCAATTACTTATAATGCCATAATAATATAATTTAATTATTATATTATTAATTATTCACTTATCCCATTATAATAATAATATACATATAATCCATGTTTAAGTATCAATTATTTCAATTTTTATTTATTTCACATAAGGCACACACCCATATAATTTTACTTAAAGTATTCAAATATTAATATTTTCCTGATAAATACTGGTATGAAACACATTCAACTGATATTATACAATTAACATATTTCCCTACTAATACTTAGGGTCCAGTATTTTACTTTAACAATTGCGGTCATTTAATATTTTTTTCATACCGCTTCAAGATATCTCCCATCTTAACTGAGTGTTACTATATTTATTACTTTACTACTTAAATTTAATTGAGATTATTAATATGTTAATTATTTTCAACTATTTTAATGATACTTCCATTTTTAATATATTTAATATTCATATTTCACAACCCGCATATATTTAACTATTTTTAATCATTCCAATCTTTACACATTTTTATATATGCACTTAAACCAATTAATTATTTTATTTGAATCTCAATATTAATTATTAAATCATTAAAAATAATATATATCATATATTTATATTATATTAATTCATTAATAATCTAAGTAATCATTCAATTGATATTTGAGTGACTTCTTATATCATTAATCCCATTCCTTTGCCATACTTTTGCAAGTGGAATCAACACCATTTCTTCACTCTTCTCCACAATCCTATTGTGTGATCATTACATTGGACAGATGTGATATATTTATTTGTATGTATTAACAACACATATATAGCTGCTTATTTAGTCATAGTAGCTACACAATCTAAAGTTTTTATTGCTTCTATTGTATTTCGACTAATACTACTTAAGTTGGATATTGAGGTTTAAGCTACTGATAACTGGTCAATTTGACACGAGTACATGTAAGACACTATTTTCTCTGCTTCTCTTCACTGAGTCGCCTTTCCCCTCCTTTTCTACATCTTCTACTTGTTCTTATTTCATATTATTTTATTAATTCTCTATATAATCAACATATTTATAATCAATACCATCCATATTTATAATAAACTATAAATAATATCATAATATTACATTATCATCAATAATTAATACATCAATGAATCAATTAAATATTTTTCCACACTCAACTAATAATAATCTAAAAGTAATATATAATTAAATAATGATCAATGATAAAATGATAATAATGATAATATTTTGATAATAATGTGAATATGGCGATCATATATATTAAGTTATTTTCGAATGAATCTACCTTCAATAATTTATAATAATCCTTTAAACAATAATACTATAATCAACCAATGATTTACTAATAATAAAATACATACTCTTTTTCCCTGCTTTTATCCTCATTTTCATAACTCTAATAATCCCACTATAAATATCATTTTGATATTATCGATTTGTTTTAAATAGGGCAATAATTATTATAAATAATATTAGTATATAGTGAAATATAGTAACTATAATTATCTAATTTTAATATTTCCAATACCATAATAATAATAATCATAAATAATAATTATAATCAAATGAGTCAATTTTATACCCATTAAAATGCCCACAGAGATTAATCCCAACTCTTAGATGATACTAATTCATTACCTTGACTCAATTGCTAATCACTATGTATGTAAATTAATAATAGTATGAGATATAATGCACATAACTCATACTCACACCTTTATTATACATAGAGTGAATGATATTATATAAAAGATTAACTGAAATCAGATAATAATAATAATCAATAATAACCTTAAGTACCTATATCCGGAAAAATACTAACTTTTAAGCATTCATTATTTATATTAAATGTTAAAAATATGAGAATGGAAAAAAAGTTAAAAGAAGTGAAAAATAAAAATGAAGATAAAAAAATAACTTCTAAAAACAGTAAAAGAAAAGAAAGAATAATACAAATAGATATTTTTTTTTAACGAAACATTTTTGTGTCTGAAAACGAACAATTGTGGTTAAAAGTCTGAAAAAAAAATTTTCAAAATAAAAATTCAAAACTATCTTAAATGGTCTGAAAAAATATTCCAAATAAAAATTCAAACTTTTGCTCTTTAAGTTAAATGGAAAGAAATTAATTTTGAAAATATTCTTAGCAAATTTTTAAGTTTTGGAATTAATTGTTTTATGATATTGAAAGATAAACAACGACATTGGTAATGCTAGTTTTCCAATTGAGGGTTGTCATTCTCCATTTAGCCAAGGAGGGCTGCCAAGCTTTATTTTTCGAAGGAGGGTTTTCAGGCTTAACATAGCCAAGGAAGGTTGCCGCTTTATTTGTCCAAAGGAGGATTTTCAGGATTCACTTAGCCAAGGGTGTTGAAAAGCTTTATTTATCCAAGAGGGTTTTCAAGCTTTACTTAGCCAAGGGGGTTGCCAAGCTTTATTTGTTCAAGGAGGGTTGCCATGCTACATTTAGACAAGGAGGGATGCCAAGCATTATTTATCCAAGGAGGGTTTTCAGGCTTCACTTAGCCAAGAAGGGTTGCCAAGCTTTATTTATCCAAGGAGGGTTGCCATGCTACATTTAGACAAGGAGGGATGCCAAGCATTATTTATCCAAGGAGGGTTTTCAGGCTTCACTTAGCCAAGGAGGGTTGCCAAGCTTTATTTATCCAAGGAGGGTTGCCATGCTCCATCTAGACAAGGAGGTTCGTCAAGCCTTAATTATCCAAGGAGTGTTTTTCACTTTTCCACTCTTGGGGAGGGAGAGTTTCCACTTATCAATTAAGGGGGTTATCAAAAGAGACTTTTTAAATATCTTATTATATTTTCAAAATAAATTAAATTACTTTCAGAATATCGTAATTTTCAACTTTTTTTTGACATTGAATTTAAAATTAAATTATTTATTTATTTAATTATTAAATTATTAAATTATTTAATTATTTAATTATTTAATTATTTAATTATTTAATTATTTAATTATTTAATGATTTAATTATTTTCATTGTTGTTATTATTTAATTATTTAATTATTTAATTATTTAATTATTTAATTATTTAATTATTTAATTATTTAATTATTTAATTATTTAATTATTTAATTATTTAACTATTTAATTATTTAAACATGCCTTAATAGACAATCAAAATACTTATCTTATTATATTTTCAAAATAAATTAAATTACTTTCAGAATTTCGTAATTTTCACATTGAATTTAAAATTAGATTGTTGTTTTTGAGTGCTTAATTTCAATGGATCTTGTTGTTTGTTATATAATAATTTGGTAGTGAATTATTTAATTATTTAATTATTTCAACCATTTAATTATTTAATTATTTAGTATTTAATTATTTAATTATTTGGTATTTATTTATTTAATTCCTTTAAATTTATTCTAGAAGCGCTTCATATACCCCTTTTAGTAAGTACCTCACTACCACTTAGGGTAGTACCGTACTGGTTTAGCACTTAATTTAGTAATTAAACAGAATAAATCAGAGTACACTCATCGTATATTATCAAAAATAAAAGAATTACTTTCAGGATATCGTAATTTTCAACCATTTTTGTTTGAATAAAACGCTTAAAATGATATGTGTTATTTATTGTTTATGTTAATAAATCATTTTAATTATTTTAGTTGTTTATTTATTTGGTTGTTTGTTTTTTAATTGTTTAGTTATTTAATTATTTCGATTTTTTAAATCGAAGTCTCATTTGTTGTTGAAATTTTTCCTCGTGGTTATTTAATTATTTAGTATAAATTATTTAATTATTTAATTATTTAATTATTTAATTATTTAATTATTTAATTATTTAATTATTTAATTATTTAATTATTTAATTATTTAATTATTTAATTATTTAATTATTTAACTATTTAATTATTTAAACATGCCTTAATAGACAATCAAAATACTTACGCATCTGCATATTATACATATGCTTATTACCTTTAATTTCCACATTCACATCCACGTCCAAGAAT
Source organism: Trachelipus rathkii (assembly GCA_015478945.1). Lineage (NCBI taxonomy): Eukaryota > Metazoa > Arthropoda > Malacostraca > Isopoda > Trachelipodidae > Trachelipus > Trachelipus rathkii. The sequence goes on from JABUQX010086627.1 coordinate 29,415, forward strand.
CATGTCTAAACCATGGATGCGGAAATGATAATCTTTTTGTTGGTTAAAACTCTTGCTCCGGATCCGGATCTGCATCCGGATCGGACAATCATTTCAAAATTTTCTAATTTTAAAATTTTTTAATTCCAGTTCTAAACTTCTTAAATTTATAATAAAAATAATTTTTCTGTTCTTGCTCCACCTAAAAAAAACGTTTAAAATGTCTCCGGGATCCGGCTCCTCTTAATTTCAATTTAAATGTAGAAGTTTACGGATAAAATCTCTTTGTTAAAATCCTTTGAAATCAAGAATGTTATGTTATAGTTTTATTTCAAGAATTAGGAATACTAAAGAAATTTCTTACTGTGGAAGAGAATTACATTCAGAGAGGCCTTGTAAAAAGAGCCATCAAAATACTTATTTTACATATTATTATTATTATCGATTCATATTTAATATTATTATATAATTAGTATATATTAGTATATTATTTGGTATTATTATTATGTATTATTGATAATAAATATACAGTTATTATTAGTATTGTTATTGTCAAGATAGGTTATTTTATTATTATTTGTGCATAATTTATTATTATTATTATTATTATTATTTATATTATTATTCATTATTATATAATTATTATTATTATATATTATATTATGATTATTAGTTATTATTTATGTATTATTTTAATGCTCTATTATTAATTTATTATTTCCATTATTATTACTTTTATTATTTTATTATTAATTATTATTATTAATATTATTATTATTTATTAAATTATTATATTATTATTAATTTCATTGAATATTATTATTATTATTATTATTCGATCCTAAATTAATATATTATTATTATATCTCTCTATTATATTCATTATTATTATAGTACTTATTATTGGAGCTCTAAAGAAACACAAAAAATTGCATCGCTCGAAAAATAATTTTGCGGAGGTTTGAACCGCCTGACCCTCCGTGTCTACAAGCCTACTATATATATAGTATATATATATATAATATAATATATACTAATATATATATAATATATAATACTAAATATATAACAAATAAGATATATATATATTATATATATATAATATATATATCACATATATAAATAAATATATATATAATATATATATAAGGTGATATATTATATATTATATATAATATATAAGAGAAGAGAGGAGAGAGAGAGAGAGAGAGAAATTTTTTAAAATTAGTTTTTTTCAATTACACTTTCATCGTCATCGGCAAAATTTGCTCTAATCGTCATCGGCAGTCGGTCAAAAATTTTCATATCGTTCCCATCACTGAATATAAATATATATATATATATATATATAATATTATATATATATATATATATATATATTATATTATTCATATATTCCTATAATATATATATATATAATATATTATAATATATATATATAATATACCACTATATAGTATATATATCATATATAATATATAAATACTCCAGCTGGAAAAGGCCTTAGGTTTATGTAGAATTGGTCTACCGGTTTTGAAAAAATTTTGAAAAACAGAACACGAATTAAAGAGTCGACACCAATTCAGTCCAATTAAAGTCCATACAAACACAATAGAGAGTGAGTGGGGAAAAAATAAAATTAATGGGGAGTGTTTTTCTCGACTTTTATTCCAATGAACTACATGTAAGATTGAAGCATAGCAGGGAGGAGTGCTGAATGTCAGAGAGTTTGACAAGGAGCCGAAGAATGAGACTGGTCTGAAAGAAGAGTCCCACGAAGCTTCTCGTCAAGAAGGAAAGCGTGATGACTGTGAAAGATGAGAGAGAGATGAGTAGGAAGTAGGAAGAGAGAGGACGACCAAAGACCTGTGATTGTAATAGTGTGAGTAGACCGGAGAGAGAGAGAAGAGATGAGAGAGAGAGCTAGTAAGAGAGAGAGACTGGCGAGCACCAGAACCGTGTGGGAGGTGGGCCAGTGGGCCGAGTCCTGCGGCGTCCAGCGGACGTAGCGCGCGTGTACGGCGCGGCGAAAACGCACGAGGGCCCATATAGCGCCAAAAGCAAACGAGTTGCGATTAAACCAGGTCCCAACCAAAGACACCTAGAGCTACTCCTTATCAAAGGGGGAGAAGATACATATGTATATGAAATAGGCCCACACCCAAATATTAATTTGTGTGCCATACTCCCATGACAAGCGGAAAAAAGACCGTATCTGTAGACAGAACGGAAAGGCAATGAGTATTAAGAAGGGAGAAAGTAATATTCCGAAATTAAGCTTCCTCAGAAACACCCAAAACTCCTTAGAAGCTTTGTTTGGCCAAATAAATAGAATACAATGTGATCATTTTAAGACAAGATCACGAGAAAAGAAGATCCAAGAGGAAAAAAGATATTATAGTTGTGTGCAAGATTAGATGTCAAGTAGATAGATGTAGGAACTGTTGATTTAATTGAGGTAATCATTGTTTTCTTTAACTCAACTTAGAGGTAGCGAGAAAGACCAATGAGGAATTAGAATATTTAAACTCTAATAAAATGGCCTCCCCTCCAAGACATCACTTTGAGTCGTCATTCAAAATAATAGAGGAAGTGGTATGAAGAGTGAAACATAATCATCCTAAAGAGTGTAATAGAGAATTAGGAGAAAAAAAAATCAAAAAATAGTAAATAGGTAGATCATTTAATGCAGAGGGTCGAGGATGGAGAGTTGAGGATAGAGAAGAAATCTGAGGAGCGCTATTACTTAAAGGCTAAAATGGTTGTTATCTTCAAGAGAAGCCATAAAGCGACTGGAAAGGAGGTCAAAAAAGAAGGTTCTGAAAAAACGAGGAGATGAAGTAAGGGTAGATAAAGGCAAATTTAAATCGGAATAAAGAAATGTGAAATAAAATGAAGCCTAATTGAAAATTAAATAACAAGTTTTGTGCTCAGGAACTACTAAATTCGATAAGCCTAAACTATACGACTAACAGATGGCCAAAAGACCACCACTCACACCCGCCACAGAGTTCACGAGAAATAAGGATAGAAAACTTACCGCATAACGACCAAGTAAGCGCCCCTCTAAGAACATCATAAACTAAAAATCACCGATTAGTATAGCATTATGAAGAGTGCCTTCTAAAGAGGAATCAAGGAATACGGAAACTATATTAGAAGAGAATACAAAGATAAAGAGAAATTAAGGAACAATGTGAATACAGTGGCTGAGCAACCTCTATAACATATGGGTTCCCCTTAATGTCGGAACAGGTTAACAGACGCTGCATGGACGTGGCACGCTTCAGTGCAGGACACGGGAGAGAGTTGCAACAGCATCAATAACTATTTTTACTCGAACACGAACAATGAGTCTTGCCAGGCGAGCGATCGGAACTCACTTGACAACGCATACAGTTCATGAGCACGGCAACCACCAGAGAGCACTAATCATTGATACCACAATCCCAGCAACATCAGGATTCACCTTACTCATAGATGTCTATGCTCAAAGAGACGCACGACCAGCCGATAGCCAGCGCCGATCGAGCGACGAGAGGGCAGCCAAAGAGACGGACCCTTAGATCGAGATCCGGAGGAAAAGAGAGAGAGAAGAGATGAAGTGTGGAGAGAGAGAGAGAGAGAAGAGAGAAGAGATGAGAGAGAGAGAGAGAGAGAGGAGAGAGAGAGAAGAAGAGAGAATGAGAGATGAAGAGAGAGAAGAAGAGAGAGACGAGAGAGAAGAGAGAGAGAGTATAAATGTGGCTGGGAGGGCGGTGGAGCAGGAGAAAAAGATCCGTAATTGTCTAGAGTGGAATTAGAGGAAAAAGTTTGGGCAAATATAGCAGTACTACAGTCAGAAATACAACGAAGGAGGGCAGTGAGAGGAATAAATTAACAGTGTTAGAGTTGACATTGTTTTAAATTGGCAGAAAGGGTGTCAGACAAGATGTGAGGCAAAAAAAAAATAAAAGGAAGATTTTTTGCATATTCTAGGAAGAAAAGTTTTTATCTCTCGGTGATATGATTTTTTGTGACTTGCGGGAATGAATATGTAAGAATCACAAGTTTCTGGATTTGAAGACTGTAATTTTAGAAAGCAGCTTCCCTGCAACGAAATACACTAGAATAATCAGAATTAAACTAAGGTTTATCAGTTTTACTGTAGTTCAAGGGGAAAGGGAAGAGATGGACATGAAATGTTCTCTCTCTCTCTTCTCCATCCTCCCCTGTCTCGTCTCTCTCTCTCTTCTCTATTATATTATTATAGTAGTATATATATAGTATATAATATAATAGTAAGGTATATAATTAGGATATATATAAGTATAACATAATCTTCATAACTCACAACTAGGATGACCGCCACTATATGCTACTGATGAAAGTACG
>JABUQX010086628.1:0-15000 GCA_015478945.1 Trachelipus rathkii
CCATGCCTTGGAAATTAATTATGTGCTCGGTGTCCTTGTTCAATGTTAAACCTTTTGCTTTCAAGATGTAAGCAAAACTCGAGTCATTCTTCTTTATTCGAATGGCGTATGATTTAGGACCCGTGCACACGAAACTATCAGCTATTTCTCCAGGTCCTATCTCATCCGTCAGGTTTCCTAAGAATTTTCCCGTATCAGGAATATATTCGCCTTTACGGGCTGTGAAAACACAGCTATCGGTATCACAGTAAAGTACACGCTGACCTAGAGAATCGAGGAGTTTATATAATTCGACCCTCGCATAAGCGTGGTAAAGGACGCCACAGCTACATTTTGTAGCCTTTGCTGTCTTTTAATTATGTGTGAAGGCGGTATTGTAACTTCAACTATATGTTTATCCCCCGACACAGTGATATTTCTAACCTTAAGATCAGCTCTCTTCATTAATTCCCAGACCTGGGCGTAACTCGTGCATACGATATCCTCATTCTTGGGAATACGTTGAGCTAGTTTTCCCCATAATGAATTAAGGAGCAGCTTGGCTATATATCGCATTCCAGGATTGCTTTCAATATTGTCTGGTTCAAGTGTTACGCCTTCAATGTCCTTGAAATCTTGCAGGTATTGAAGGAATTCTTCGCAGGTTTTATCGGATACACCATCCGGTAGCCCCGAGGCCTCAGTCTTCCATTTCAAGAATGTTTCAATGTTATATGTCGACTATCTCCATTTGATTGTTCAGTTGCATATGTAGTAATGACTCTTTTTGATTCTCATATCCGGACTCGTCAACTGAAATACCAGCAGCGCACAGTATCAACACTAGAACGCTCCCAAGCATGCTCAGGAAATCCACTTGTGTCTGCATTTTCCTTCATATCCTGATTCGCTGCCATGTTCTATTCATGAAAAAGTATTAACCGATTGTCAATAGCGGGCCAGGGAGACAGGTGTGTACAAGTTCTTAGGCAGGTAAACCGAAACATACGATAGTCGAAATAAGTGGAGATTCCATCATTCTTGAACCGAGACTTTTCCTATGGAAAGGAAGATCCCTAACCAATACAAGTTTCGTGGGTGTGCTGCTGAGAAAAAGGGATTTATAGGTTTTTTCTTGAACAAAAAGGATACAGAGAGTTGCCAAATCTAATGGTACTTTCAATTGAACGCCTTCCTGTAGGTGAGATAATAGTATATACGGAAGGGCTCTGTACGCCCCCCGTACAACGCTTCACCTACCTCTAGTTTCGCATTTGCAAGTTCATTACCAATTGACTGCACGTATCGACCTAACTTCTCAGTTCGTGTTTCATCGGTTGTGTTTACAACAGTGACCTCACACTCTTTTTTCATTTTAGCCCATTCGCATTCCCATATTCTAATTACTTCATAACCTTGCGACCTATAATCAGCTTCTTGTCTCATGGTTGTACTGTACCTATCAAGACTTGATTTGCCATAGAGTTTTTCTAAACCTTTCTTACATGCTTGGTGACCATGAAATACACAGCCGTGGAAGAGAAAGACAATCTTCTTCATGGCTGTACCAGTTGGAGGAGGAGGGCGCCTGTTATTCAGTTCTATCATTTGTTCATTAACGTTGAGTTGGCGGGACGATAAGAACTCATTAATGTTAAAGGGCACGTGGTCTTCAGCTGGAATTTCAACGTAGCCGTCAGGCTTTAGGTACCTGTTTTTGATTTTAAATTTACGTTCGCCACCATTCCTTGCATGTTCGATTCGATGACCCTTATACATCTCCATGAACGTAAGCCATTTCACACCATCATATGAGTAGTTTGATTCATCAGTACGACCTATATGGGCCAATGTATTTTCAGGCATGAAGTGCATTTTATATATCATGAATGATAATGCAGCAATGGTAGAACAATCAAGTAAGCAGTCGACTTTATGATCCTTAAGGAAGATTCCCCTGAATTTCTCGAAGGATTGACGAAGAATATTAACATCTTGAACGCAGTACGTTGTACACTCCTTCATGATATCGTAGTCCTTATTGTTAAATGATTGATACCAGCGTTCAAAATCAGCCTTTTCACTGTCGGACATGCGATGTGTCTCAAAGGTTTCCTTATCCGGAATTTTTCCCTTGTAATTTATATTCTCAAGGGTAAGAAAACGGTAAGGAAAGAATCCTTTAGAAAGCTCACCTGTAATTCCCATGCACTTAGGTAGTTTTTTTTTCAAAGCACAAGGCATAAACATTAACGTGTCCTTAAACTGGATATTGTGGTTAGCTGTCATAGTTATAATTTTGGTTCCACGTTTCACAGGGTTGGAAGATATGGAATGGACGGTAGGTCGAGCAAGCAGTTTGCTGTACACAAACTGATTGTCGAACTTACCGCCGTTATGAGCTGCAACTAGAATGTTTGACTTCTTGTGTTTTTCGGCAAATCTGAATATATAGTTGAGAAATAGATCGACAGGACACTTCTCATACTCTTCTGTTGCTTCCAGATTCAATTTGAATATTTCAGTTCGAACCGTACCGCAAGTCTCACATGGCGATGAATTGTCTAGTTCTTCCTCCCCGCAGTTACTGCATACTAGCATACTCACTAGAATGTATGGCAGCATATCTGTTTTTATGCGGCCTCCTTCCTCTTCACGAGTATTATGATTATAGGTTTCGATATCATAATAAAATGTAAAGGTGGGCTTACGCTTGGCGAAAGCATCATCTGTTGGAACTTTGATTTTCTTCATGAAACATTTATGGTTATCGCCCTCTATTCCATACTTCTCGTCGCATACTCCACATTTAATATGCATACAGTCATGTCGTTGTTTGCCCTGTTTATCAGCTACTATCTCATTATCGCACAGTGTACACACATTAAGGTACTTGCAGGTGAGGTCTTTATGCAACTTAAGACAAGCTTCATTATAGAAGTCACGATTGCATTTATCACAATGTAAAAGCGTAGATGTGTCCCCCGGCAAAGCTTTACATTTATAAGTTAAGCATTGCCCGCATCTGTATTCAGTGCATTCGTTTTGTAAATGGTTAATTAAATGGTCGGTGAAGGAGTAGCACTGATGACAAAAAACAGGTCCCGAGATATTCTTAGGAACTACACTACCTAAAGCTAGCTTGATGGAATCTCCTGGAAAAGGATAATAATAATGGGTTTCCTCGGAGTCATATCCTATTACAAAAAGAGGTAAGTCTCTATTCTGTTCGTGAGGTTTAAACATTATTTCGAGTTTACCGTTCTCGTCTTTAGTAAAAACAAATATCCTACACTCTAATTTTTCCTCTATTACTGCAAAATCCTCAGCCTTTAGGGGTTCTTCATAAGTCAGACCGCAATGAGTTGCAATCTCGCCACCTATTTTATGTAGATTATTATAGGTTTAAATGTTTTTTTTTTAGGGCAGATTGGCCTGGCTTTTTAGGTACATGAGTGTGAAGCTTTAGCATGCAGCTATTGCCCTGAATCCACATCCTACACTTTGTCTTTATACTCCTATTCTCTCGTTAATTTATACCCTAGCTGTACTTTATTACATCTTTATGTTTAAAAGTACACAGAAAAGGATCAATTGGACAATTACCCTCCGGATTATGGCAATCTGTACATCTACAACAAATCGTCGCAACATGGCTTGGTCACCAGCACTGAAGAGTTCTAGAAAACGCCGACAGATACTGGCGAGATTTGGTCGATGATATCTCGTTCATGAAGGAGATACGGATGTGAATTTGGCCGTCCATTCCCTATCCGTAAAAGGAAGACCAGCCTTGAGGGGTATGACTCTCGATATGTTCACTTACTTCTCGTACCTGTTCTATCACACTGTGTATGACAGCTACTAACACATCGTTAATGTTCTCGCTTGCCGTTAAAAGACCCTCTGGTGTCGGATACGCACTCTGAAGCGATCTGGTCGATAACCCTGATTACGCGGTAGACCTTCACGCGTAAACTTTCAACACCTCTGTAGAGAAGAGGTGCAGGGTGGTTCATCAAAACCTCCTCCTCCTCATCGTCCATGAAACACTCATGCGTGCAGGTCCCGCAACAGCCCGTCATCTACAATCCGCCAGGGTCCCTTTCTGTTTGTTTTTTTCTTGAAAAAGAATGAATTCATAAACATTGTGTAACATACTAATTATGTAACAATATTTTTTCAGTAATATTTTTCAGTAATATATAGAATAATTAGATTGTAACTTACCGACGATTCCGAAGTTGGGATATTCGCTTCAGATAAGGGGGTGGGGGCATCTTCACGTGTATTTGGAGATTCAGTGGATTCACCAGTATTTAAGGCGTGCTGATTACGGGCAGGCACTCCAGATGATTTCTGTTGAAAGGCGAAAAAGAACGTGTAAGCTAATTGTAGACTGTTATAGGTGTAATATATACGGATTCCAGAATTTGAAATATGCTTACCTTTCCTTGTTTTTTCGACCCAGCGGTGAGAGGTGTAGAATGACTTGGGGATTCGCTGTCTGTACGATCTGAATTGGATTTACCAGCTACTGCACCACGACCTGTTGAACCGTTACGGTTTTGGGCATCAGCGCTACGACGAAGTCTACGCCTTTCATGCTTGGAGATTAACCTCTTCTTATTAGGACTGTTGGGCTTCCTGCGTGTAATCTATAGACGGGAGAAAACATGTATGTAAATATAAAAACAAAATGTAGATTGTTATAGAACAGCTATAGAGATATATAGGGAAATCATGTATTGAAATACACATACCATTCCTTGATTTCCTTCGGTACTGGGTCGGTTTGTAGAAATACATCCTCCACCAAGCTGTGCGGCACCTGCTTCTTCAGCGACACTGGTTGATGCTTCGGATTTGGCTCGTTCAGCATTATTACGTTGAAGCTTACGACGTTCGAGCTTGGATATCAACCTTCTCTTAACAGGACTAATTGCATTCCTATCACCTCTGACTTTGTTGACACATTGACCCTTTGCTGCACACTGTAATGAAATAGCATTATAAGTATTTATAAGTATATATTATATATATATATATATATATAATATATATATATTATATATATATATATATATTTATATATATATTATATAATATATATATATATATAAGAATATCTATTGTAATAACGTCTATGAATATAATAACGCTTAAGAAACTTACTCTAGGTCCGAATCCTATTTTCATTAGCTTGGGGATTAAGAAATAAGTCCATCTTTCTCTCAGCTTCAAGTGCAGCTCGTACATATTCCTCATCATTATCCGTAGATATATCAAGATCAATTTCATTAGTGTTCGCTGGTACAGGAAGGGGTATTTCGTTCTCGGTCGGTTCGACCACCTTACGCGTGGTAAAATAAATAAAATATATATTATATATATAATATATATATCTATATATATATATATATAATATATATATATATATATAATATATATAATATATATATATATATATATTTATATTATATAATAATAATAATAATAATAATAATAATAATAATAATAATAATAATAATTTAACGTCACTTACCCTTTTGCAAGGCATGGCGATATTCTGTCTTCGTTCATCATCAGCCTCGACTGCCTTTTCATAGGTTCGCACAGCTTCTACTAATTCCACCTCATCGACTACTTCCACGAGTACGGACTCTGACACAGTTTCTCCATCTCCACTGAAAGTACGTTTTAATCCTCGTTTTTGATTAGTTCCAGACATATTTCCGTTTTCTTCTTCAACAATTCTTTCCGCAGAGTGTAAAACACTGAAACAGAAATGAATATATATATATGCTTAATTAAATAAATTATATATATATATATATATATATATATATATATATATACGCTTAATTAAATAAATTATTATATTATTAAGATTTCGAACATATATAAACATTACTATTACATTAGAGCATATATATATATATATATATATATATATATATATATATAAACAATATTATTACATTAGAGCGTATGTAATTCACAGCTCATACCCTGCAATCCTTGAAACACTCTGACTAAATACACCTTGACGTCAAGGTTTTTATATGCAAGAATTTAGCCCTTAGGGTATATATTTTAAGCCTAATGTGCGTAAAGGTTAACTAGTACTCTTTAAAGTTTACATATGTATTTCAAATGAGGAACAATGTCTTAAATCTAATATATATATACTATATATATATATATATATATATATATATATATATTATATATATATATATATATATATATATATATATAATATATATAATATATATATATATATATATATATTTTATATACTTCAGTAAATATTAATTAAGCGCTATAGTTTTCTTTTTAAAATAAACGGAATACAATGAGGAATCATACACTGAAACGCAATTATAAAAATATTCTTTTATTGAGTAAAATTACATCAGTTTTAGAATTTCCTGAACAATAATAAAATCGTTGAGTATTGGGTTTTTAGCTGAGAATACATTAACGAGATCTTCAAGAGTGCGATTTTTAAGTAATCCTTGTAAAAAGTAAACGGCATAGAGTCCACATAGCTTGTGACGAGTATGATTGTATCGGAAACGTTAAGGTTTTCATATAGCTTGAATTATTGTTTCTTAGGAATTGCTTTATATAAGGGGCTGAATATATATTCGACTGATGCGAGGGATCAACCAGAATGCAATACAGTTATTACGATTGATCCAATCAAGTTTTGTATAAGAGTGAGGGTACAGAGCACCCATGACCCTGACGCCAGTATTCCCATCTAGGTGAAAATGTGTAGATAAAAGCTATCTATATACCTTTCGTTTAACTCTTATTTTTATATCCTTCTAATTCATTACTGGCATACGTATGCTTGAAACCCCTTACTGATGTCAGTAATACGCCAAGTTCGGTCTCGTTCATGTTTAACCGGTTAGAAGCACGTTTCTAACTCTGTCTAGTTCAACGAGACTCTGGTATTCCATATAAACCAAGACTGAAACAGGAACCTGTAAGCTCGATGCAAAATTTAAATTCAGTCCTAAGGATCCACTCGTTACAGCGCTTAAATGAGTAGAGGCAGACGAAGAAAGATCGGCTGTTAGTTCATAAGCATATAAATTAGAATTGTCAACGTAATCTTGTAGTGTAATTCCCGTTCCTGAATCACTACACTGCACAGTTTGAGCTATCAGATCGTAGAAAGGCCGAGAACACCACAACGACTCATAGGGAATGGTGCTATAAGACGTTTCGTAATCCCTACCGTGTGAATGGCCATCGATTTGAAGACTGATCCGTTTTAAATTGAAATGTTGGAATTTAAAGGTGGGCTTTTTATACTTGCCTACTACAGCTGTATGCTCAAGCAGTCCTACTACAACTTTCAAGGGCAGAGTCGCATTAACAATGTTGGGAATGTTAATATTTGATAAACCAGGTGTAAAGTTAAAAATCTTTGTCTCCACCCGTATCAACGGGTACTTTGCGGTTGAGGAAAGAAGTGTGATTTTTCAATTTCAAGATGTCTGTTAGCTGTGAGTTTCACTTTGCGTACATAAATATAGGTCTCCAACAATTTGAAAATTGGGGATGGTGGAGTACTCGTAGCACCACTTTTAGTGTGTACTTTCAAAGCAAACTGTGGTGCAGCCCTAGTCAATTTCAACTTAAGTTCCACACGCTGGGAGTAGTAGTACGCTCCATGAATTCAAGGTAGTTATTCCAGTTAGCTCGAGTAAAATTTGTAGGTGGTTACTCTGGAGATTTCGCAGCCCCCTGTCAAAATATCTTATCTAGCATCTCTTAAAGCTGTAAGAACCACAGGATTGCAGGTGGATTGTTTTCGCATCTTCACTAAGTTTAAAGATTGGGTTGATGTAGGCATTTGTAGGGTATAGGCTGTAGCTGAATTAAACACGGTGTTTCAATTAAGGAATATGAGTTCAGCTCGACTGAAAGCGGTATAACAAGAAGTTACTCTCAGTGTAAACGACATGATCATCGGATATAGGTAGGTCGCTTCCGTCTTCTGATAAAAGTTTCACTTTCAAGTATAAATGGATGTCGCTGGGATCGATGTAAAAGTCCCCCGAACCAGTAACTATAAACTCTAAAGGTGCATCGCTATTGGTAATCGAGTGAGTGGGATTGATAGATACGTAATTGCTATTAAGCAGACTAACTTGGGTGGGCGGAACATTAAAAAGATTTAATTCTGATTTACAACAGCCATGAGACGCACTGGTTAAGAAATGCATCCTGTCGGGTCAAAAGCTTTACTAAGAATGAATAGAATATAATATCACACCTCTTATATACTTTACCTAGATAAGGTTATATATATATTCTGATGAGCCCTCAGTTCCATTGTAACCTTTAGGCGAGTAAGAAGTGTTATCGAACCTTCGTGTAAAGAACCTTGCTATTTTACTGCGTTCATCATGCTCAGAGCTAGCCGTTTCATCTCTATACACGACATTGTACAGTGGGAGGAAATTCTTCCAGTCTATGGAGTTTCAATTGTTTATAAAAGAAGACCCGAAGGTAGTGAATTTTACACGTGTACTAGCTCCCGTACAAATGATAGTAACCAATAGGGTTATTTGTGAATGAATACAGAAGAAATATTAGAATGGATAAATAGCTGCTTCAGCCGATAATCTATTCATTCGCAGTGTAGTAACCATCGGGCAGTTTATCGCACAAAAGTAAGTTTAATCAGCCAGAGTGTAACGAGGAAACCTAAACAACTCACTATCGAGTTTTCAAAGAAACATAACATAACCAGAATGGAGTAAGAAGATGGAGAAGCGTTAACTCGTGTATCATTTAAAACGCAACACCCCGTTACGGTTTGCTTTATTACATGGAATACAACAGTTATAAGTTATACGAAATGAACCGAGATTCGCAGAGAGGGATGTTTAATTACATGAGTGGTGAGGCCGCAACAAATGATGAGGTCAAATCACGTAAAATACGAGCTCACTATAATATGCTGTAATGAGAAATACTTACACTTTAAGAATAAATGCTTGCGGAGGTAACATCTGACATACGATATTGACTTGAATACGTTCTTAAGTAGTGATCCCTAGATAATGATATAATTTATTTCAATGTTTAAAAAACAATGGTGTGATTCTATTTACACTGATGGCCCAGAAAATAAACATGCTATGATTTCTATACGTGATCTTTTCACATATATATTAGGAGATGGCGCGCATGTACTAAGAGAATACCTATTGGAAAACGACCTGAACGAGTGGCATATTTGTAAAGCTTTCGAAAGAGTAAGTTTGAAATAAGCGTAGAACGAATCTTTAGGTTAACGTATAAATATATTTAAAAAGGAAATCTATGTATACTACATCCTTACTGGACTAACAGATGTCAATCATGGAGGATGTGCATAAATTCATGTTCCGTACACCTGCGACGTGTCTTATAGCCGGTCCAACTGGTTGCGGAAAAACATTTGCGATACTAAAATTATTAAGTGAATTAGAGATATTTGAAGAGCCACCTGTGAAAATAATATGGTGTTATAACGTATTTCAAGCGAAGTTTAACGAGTATAAAAACCTTATTCATTTCCATGAAGGCATCTATGACGTAAAATCGTTAGAGAACATAAAAGGACATAAGGTAATAATACTGGATGACCTTATGCACAAGGTGAATATTGAGGTAGTAGCCGAAACATTTACAGTTTATTCTCATCATCTAACATATCTCGGTGTTCTTCCATTAGCTTACCATGAAGCATTTATATTCACCAAGCAAAGCATATGGCGTAGTATCTCATGTGAATACCCACGATACTGAAATTCTTGTTCGGGCAGCAGAGAGCGGCGAGCAGAGTGAAATGAGTCAGATCAACGTGCTAGCCAGTCAAATGTTTCCCCTTCAAAGGAAAGAGTTCTACAAAGTATATAAAGAGGATTACATCGTCCACGGTTTATTTAATTCGGAGCTTCACGCCCTACAAACACGAGTACAGAAGTCTCTGCTCCGCACCACACTACCTTCCGAAATCGAAACTGTTTATATTCCTGAGTAATGTTGATAGAAATATTTACCGTTGATGAAAAATTATAAGAAACTTAGTAAAAAAGAAAAAGAGAAATTACTAAAAAACACAACCTTTGTAAACTGTATCTGCGAGATCTGCTTAAATATGGTAAAACAGGTCATACCATTGAAAACTGATCAGAAGAGAAAGTTACGTCGTCACAGCAACATCATTCGTAAACTTGTCCGTAAAGTTAAGACGAATAAGAATTTAAAGAATAAAAAGAAACTGTTACAACAGGGTGGAGGAGTTTTCCTTCCATTACTCTTCTCCGTAGTTGGTCCTTTGTTGTCTAAACTGTTAACAGGAAATCACACGTAAGAATGAAGAAGGCTGTAGTAATACCGTTCGATCAATATACAAAGCTACAGGATAATTCTCTGATTATTCCTCAACCACTACCTGAAACACTACTCGATCCGCGAGTTGAACAGGTACGTAATATTGAAAAGGAATTATCAGAAATATTAACTTCAAAAGTTAATGTTGACGAGAAAAGGCTGAAATATCAGGAAATATTACAAAAATTATTAGAAGTCAAAGACAAGTATACAGGAATGCACCCTGTTTCAAATGCAGTTTCACAAAGGGACTATGAAAGAAAGGATTTTAAAAAGGTTTTAGAAAACAGCTTGCCACCTACATTGAAGAATAAAGGAAACGCATTATATGATACTTTAAAAGATCAGATAAATTGGAACGAGTTGGGACAGATTGTAGTAAATGATCAACCCCTTCAAGGGTCAAATATAGTAGACTTGGTCTCAGACTTAGCTCGGGATTGGAAAAAGAAGCCTATACCAGGATGGGATGTCATTAAACGCGAGTTACAGGGGATCAATTTTCCTCGCAGCTTAATTCATAATAAGCAGAGGCTACAGGATTGGGATAATCAATCATCGGATTCCGAACCTGTAGGTCCTATAATGAGCGTCCTTACAAGGGAATATTACACCGTAAGAGCAAAACAATAGGTAGTCCACAAGTAATAAGAAAAAAGCGAAATGAATTAGCGCGAAACTGGTTAAGAATGTAATATACATTACGGCATTTGAATACAAAGATACAACTGTGTCACTCTCATCATAAAATATACAGAAACAGAATCGTGCAAGGATATACAGGAATACACAGGCTCATTCTTGTATATACAAGAACGACGTTAACTCAATTAGGCCTAAAAGTGTAACTCCGCCTCTTATGTTTCACCATCATAACTCTTAAGCCTAATCAGATGATTGGCTGAGGGAACGTAAGACAGTAAAAGGGGCGGAGCTATATAAGCCCCGCCCACCTCTTATTCATGTATATAAACCCCACGCGTACTCTAGCAACCGATATATTTGTATTCCTGCCTTCCAATGGTTAGTAGTTGTGTTACGACCGAAATGACGTGCCTAGTTAGAAATATCACGGTCAGTGAGCTATCGTCTTGGTCTGTGGTACATCAGCATTGTGCTGTTATCTTACGTTTTAGAAGAAGGCCTTCTGGGGATCGCTACATTACCTGCTTAGCCCCCTTACCTGGTTATAATAAGCCGCTATTCATCTCGGTTGAAAGTCTCAGCATCATCATGGAAGCTGTTTCGGATTGGGTAGCCAAAGATTACATGAACCTCAGCTTGTTAAATGAATGGGGGTTATCTGTATCACAGGGTGGGCATGACGATCACAAGCGTTTAACCTTGGTTTTTTCCTTACATGAAAACATTCCAAGGGTACATATAGGCTGTTGGCTTCGCCGTAATGCGTCATCTGTTTTCTCGCCAAGCGCACACGCTGTTACAATAAGCGGTAAAGAATCTATTGAGATGTTCCTAAAGATGAACGAAGAATTCCTACATAGATTAGCAGATACGAACACCCTGGAGGAACTCATAAACACTGCGCATCGATTGGTTTACAGTATCTATAGCGAAAGTTTTATGTTTAACTCTAACAACGTTGCTAAGATGATGGAGGTCGTAGACCTTAGTCATTTTACTCGTGTATGGAACGATGAAATGAACGGTGAAAGATGTAAAAATCATACTCTGAAGATTTCAGCTGCAGAAATGTACTCCTTCATTACGGGGGAGGGAAGGGTAGGATTAGATTCCTACATCGAAACGACGCAAGCAATTCTCGATGCATTAAAGTAATTATTATTATTATTATCGCAAATATTACTACCTTCTAAAATATTACCAAAGCATTGTAAATGTGTAATGCCTTTAGTATTTCCTGCTACTTCCTTATCCTTCACTTTAGATCATCTATATATATATATGTTATATATATATATATATATATATATATATATATATATATTATATATATATATGTATAGTATATATATATTTTATTTATTATTATTATTATATTATTATTATTACATATTATTATTATTTTTTATTTTAATTTCATTCTTATTTAATTTTATTTAATTTTATATTATTTTTATTTTTATATTTTAATTTTTGTCATTTTGATTATCTTATTATTTCATATATTTTTTACCATTTATTTTTGCATTATTCTTTATTTTCATTTTATATATATATATATATAGAAAGAGCATATATATATATATATATATATATATATATATATATATATATAAGAGCAGAAAAGATATAGTATATATATATATAAAGTATATATATATATATATATATATATGCTTCGTTTATATATATTGATCAGTAGCTAGCATGGGTGCGAAGGAGATAGTTGATAAACATTACTTCAACCTGAGGGAACCTGGCCAGTTTTGGGGGTTTACTAGATTCAGTACAGATATCCTCTGATGGTTGGAGAAAGAGCTAAAAAATATCACAGAGGGGGAAGAGGCACGCATTTCCTCTGAAGCATAAGCCTGTAAGAAAATTCTCCTACCTGAAACCAGCCTCCCAGGGGTCGTGATAGTGTGTGGCAAATTAGATTTAATCGAGAAGGGATTAAATATAGTTTGTAATAATGGTTTTCAATATATTTTATCATTGACGTATACTCTAGACAACATATTGAAACCTAAAAGATGTGATCAGCTACAGTAGCCAGCATTTGAAATTATAAAGACCAGTCATTGAAGAACACCAAATCATTTCGGAATAAGATCCGTGAACGGAGCTCCGCGCGGCTCTGGTGGAGACAAAGCCTTCGGGAAATATGTATGGTTGGCTACAACACATAGCTTTCTGTAACAAAATACAGAAGTTGAAAGAGTACATGTACTATTAGATACATAGGTATTTTTACTAAGATGAACACTTTTAAATATATTGATATACTGGATTACCTTGGCTTAGTCTTATAAACAGGCCTCAACACATAGAACTATAGTCAAAAATCCTCTTCATGGTAGAAAATGTCAAAAACGAGGAGGTTATACATCGTGTGGTTAGGTGAAAAAGAAAACAAAAAATAAGATAATTCAGGGAATAAAGGTAAACGATTGGTAAGAGCATCTCGAACAGCAGAAAGATCGTTGCAAAGGGTTATGAAGCCGATGGACCACAGTTTTAAAGTTCACAATATCCGACCACTAAGCCGTGACAGTTTAAAGCTATATTATCTGGAGGATTTAGATGGTGAAAAAATAAAAGGAGGGTTCTATAAACAGGAAATACAAAAAGTCAGGTTCAATCCTGCAACTCACGAATATAAAATTGAAAAAATATTAGGTACAAAAGGTAAAGGAAAAAATAAACAGGTACTGGTGAAATGGAGGGGGTATCCTGCTAAGTTTAATACTTATATAAAAGCAAGTGAAGTTAAGAATCATTAATCAGTTGATATTATAATCATGGAGAGTGCAGATCACTTTTATTTAACTTAACTCTACCATCTTCAGCATCCATGGATTTACATCCTGATAATAATCTCGCTGATTTTACTACTGAACTAGTTAACCATGTTTACCTTGAACGATCAGCTTATGAGGTAGGGTTATGTGAAATGATATTAAATACGGACATAGAAAATTTACCACCGGATCTATTCTGGATGAAGGTATACAGAAGTGTAGAATGTGTTGAAACTATATTACAAGTGGAAGGTACCCGTTTTCTGAAAAGGACTACAACTGCCAAAAAGGTAAATACGGATACATTTGCTACAAAAGAATACTTCATTGAAGAATTTGCTCTGCGACGGTCTTATTTTAAATCAGTACCTGCTATTTTCAGTCATTTAAACGAACTCTTTGATGTGAGTATCATGTGTAAGGATTTGCTATACAAAACTGATATGCGAGCCAATGAAGATAAAGTAATAATATCTTTAAGATCAAAAGCAAGTGTAAATCTGCGAGATCGTACCATGTTTTTTCTCGAGCGATCACCATGGCAGAGAAAACATATTCGTAAGCGGTATGGTGAACTGGATATACTTCACGATATCCCTACTATGCTGAAGAGGGTTATACTTTCTGTGGAGAATAAGCCCTTAACTTGGCATGAACAAAAAGATGACGCGGACCGAGTGCTGCATTATACATGTACCCCCTCCGAGATGCTCAGCCGACCTGGTATGGCTTACATCTACACCGATCTTGTTTCACATCAGTATGTGGGGAACGTTACAGCCCCTTTGTTACGGGTGGTCCACCTTACTGATAAGGTAATCACCTTTCCTAATGTGCATTACCTTCCTCTAAGTAAATCCGAAATTTGCTCTATAAGGGTATACATTAAAGACGTAGAGGGAAATGCATACCGCTTTACACCGGGCAGCCTAATATGTAAAATGCACGTACGGCGGAAAAGGTATTACTAGACTTTATACGTGAAGACACTATATCGAACTTGTGAGGTACGGTTGCATCTATTTAAATCAATGCATAGTTGGTTTCCGCTCATTCAATAACTATCTCTTATACTGCAAAGTTTAGTTAAAAGAAATCCTCTAGTTGTTGAAAATGAGGATTGATAAGTACTTTGTTGGCTCTAGAATCCAACGAGGCCATGGTG
>JABUQX010086629.1:5000-17500 GCA_015478945.1 Trachelipus rathkii
TTTGCTGGTTTTTAGGTACTGATTCTGAATCAAATCCTATTTTCACCGTCCCCCCGGTTAGTGCTGTTAGTGTAATTCTTCTGAGCTACTACTATTACAACAGAGAGATCTCTAACAATCTACTTTCGTTGCATGAGTCTCTATGACGTCTGCCTGTTTCGGATATTTCTCATGTTTTTGTTGGTATTAATATTGTGGTTGGTGGTTCCTCAATGCATATTAGTGCTGAGTTTAGGTTGTCGCTGATGAAAATAGATAACAAACTGGAACAACAATTATCATATGAAGATGAATAGAAGACATTTTTAGCCTTTTCCCCGAAGACAGTCCCACGTGCCGGGACGAATAGCTTGCATTATGTATCCAATTTTTAAAGTTTCAAACAATAATCTCTGCTCTAAACAACTGTTTTTGTATAACACTTCGTTGTTTTACAAGTTATATAAATAACCAATAATAAAAAAATCCAACGGGCTTCTATCAATATAATATTATAACACTACGCCAAGTAGTTCTCATTCCATATTCTATATATAGTACCTATATTATATAATATATATTATCTATATATATATATTATAATAATATCAATTATATATATCTCTTAATCACTACTAATAACTATATTTTATATAACTAGTATACCTATATATATATATATATATTATCAGAACTCCAATGAAAAGTGCTACTCGTTCACTCGTGCTACTCGTGCACAGCACGAGTCTAACTTATAAAATTGATCGTCTTTGCAACCATTTCATTATTATCTCTACGTACCAAATTCTCATATTTTTTTGCGAAAGTTGGTAAATATAGGCTCGATTCATTACATAATTCTATAATTGATTATGCAACATTGAAACGAAAAAGGTAAGAATAACCGCTATTTAATAACGCTTTTTAACTTTATTCAAAATTGGCGCCATGTTAGTGTCCCCAATCGAATGGCGGAAATGTGTCTGTGAATTTAGTATCAACAACTTGTTTTTACCATACTATTGTTATAAATATCTATAATATGTTAATAACTACATAATAAGTTAGTAACTTCACTTTTTATAACAAAGCGATTGGATAAGCCAAGTAAACTAAAGAAATTACTCAACCATTACGTACCTAGAATAAAAAGAAAACGAAATAACATTAATATTATTATTATAGTTAATCATGGAATCACCTATAATTAAAAAAAACGTTTTAGATAGGGAATGACTCAAGTATTTAATATACTATATCTATATATATACTATATATATTAGCTATATTATATATTAATATATATATATATTATATATAGTCAAATATATAATCATTATATATATACTATATCAGACCTACTTATCATACTATAGTGGTATATATATCGTATATATATATTAATGAGTACAACTATATATATACTATATATATATATATATACACCACTATACTACTATACTATACTATATACGTATATATATATACTATCTAATAGCTATATATATATATATATTATTATTATTAAAAATATATGTATATATATATATATTATATATAATATATAATTATATACAGAGAGAGAAGTGAGAGAGGTAAAACGTTTATGGACTCCCCACTGATATATAGTCATATTATATATATTATATTATATATACTATATTATACTAATAATATATAGCTATATATATATATATCATATATACTATAGTATATATTTATATATATATATATAGTATCTAATATTAACATATATATATATATTAGTATATATATATATATATATTATACTTATACTATATATATATTATACTTATATATATATATATTATATATTACTAGTTATATATATATTTATATATATTATATATATATATATATATAATATTATATAACTATTATATAATATATATGTATAATGATTATATAATTAATTATATATATACTATATATAGATATATATATAATACTATATATATATATATACATATATATTATATACCTATATTAATATATATATATACATAATCATTATATATATATATATTATATATATACTAATATATATAACTACTATATATATATATATATATAGATAGTATTATATATATTTATATAATATATATATATACACTTATAATTTAATATATTATATATATATTATATATAATATATATTAATATATATGATAATATGCGTATATATAATATATATATATACTAATATACCTATATATCATAGATCATGGTATCTTATGATATATAGTACTAGATTACTATCATATATATATAACGTCACAATGAGACTTATTGCTTACCTTCATTCTTCTTCCTCATTCTCCTCCTATTTTTCTCTTATGCAAGTCCATGCATTTCTTACATTTTGCTTCGAACTCAATGCTCGACACATGAGTCAACGCAGATCTGGTTTCCTTTTTGTTACATTTCCAATTCCTCCCTCCGAAGTCCTGCTCGGCTATTTAATTATCGGCCAGCTACGGGTTATTTATAAGGTTTTGGGGGCGTAGGCTCCTCCGGGGCGTAGGGAACGTAACTCGTTATAAGTCAGTTGAATATAATAATATAATTTCTTCCTCGATTATGTTTTTCAACTGTAATAAACAGCCCATCACATCCCAGATCGTAGTAAGACGTTAACATATCGTTTTTGGGTTAAAAGACAAAAGATTTTGAAATTCACGCAACATGGTTTACTGATCAGTATAAAATCTTCAGTGAACCAAAACCCACTTTTTAAGGGCAAAATCATTAAATTCCGGTTCATAAACTGCGTCATAAATTCGGGTTTTTCCAGGGTCTCATACAACTGTCCTCACCTACTTTCAGAAACCTATATTTTGAATATCAACGTGTTAACATCTAACATACCAGGGAATTTCCTTAGAGTCATTTGCCGACTATGGCTTGGATTTTCCTGCCTGGTTATGCAATATGAACAACCTCCAAAACGTGCTCATTCCAGCACTAAAAATTCCTTCCTGGTTCAAGTCAAGTTTGAAATACTGGGGATGTTGCAAATATTGAACAGTGTTGTCTTACAGCCTTCCGGTTTGCAAACTTCCGGGATTGTCAGTCTTTTCCTGCAGACCGTGGGCCCCCTACGACTTGAGTATCATAACAATTAAAAGTGATTTCTTGTATGTATATACTTATATATTAGTATATATATATATATTATACTATATATACTACCTGTATATAGTACTACTATATATACCTACAATCTGAATTACTATATCTATATTATATTATAATTCTATATATTATCTATATATATTATTATATATATAATATATATCTTATACTATTTATTCTTGTCTTAGGTTGTTTTATTGTACTTCTTACTAGTTATAATACAAAAGGATTCTAAAATCTTTCGTTGCCATGAGTACTGAGTGCTGTTTCGTGGATAATTTTATGTTGTTTGGTATCTTAATATTGTGGTTGGTGGTTTTTCTATGACATGTTAGTGCTGAGTTTAGGGTTGCTGCTCGCTTATGAAATAGATAAATACCAAACTGGAACAAATTTCATATGGAACAGATGAACATAAGGATTATCTCTTCGCCTTTTGCCCTAGAATTGAATATTCTAAAAGGCAAATTATCATTTTAAAGTTGCAAAAGTTTGTAAAAAGATTGAAAAGATACAAAACAGCCTCCATAAAAGATGAGAACTTTGAATACAACAACTTTTGATGAAAATATAACACTACGCCAAAGTAGTTCTCATTCATATGATAGTCATATAATATTATATTATTATATAATATATATTATATATATATATATATATATATATATATATATTATATATATTATATATATAATATATATTATATATATGATATATATATATATATCAGAAGCGCCTCACTGAACTCGTGTGCTACTCGTGCTAGACTCGTGCTACTCGTGACGAGCACAGTCTAACATTATAATTGATCGTATGTTTGCAAATTTCATATTTACGATAAAATTCTCATATTTTTTCTTGGCGAAAGTTGCGTAGAAATAAATGAAAAATTTATTACGATTAATGAACGAAATTTGCACATCCATCATGTTCTGACCTGTTTAGAATGCCGCTATTTAAGAAACGCTCTTTAACTTATTTAAACTTGGGCGCCAGTTCCGTGCCCAAATCGTAATGGCGGCAAATCGGGTGTCTGGTGAATTTAGTATAAAATTGAGTTGTTACTTTTACTATGTTTATTGATATTATAATCTGTTTTTACTAACCATCCTTAGGTTAATTTAGAATAAAGAATATTTAATAAAACCAAAATTAAAAATAATAAAGATATTACTATTAAATACTCTTAAGAATAATGGGGTTTCGATTAAATTTTAGTCCTTGTGTATAAAGATGTCATATCAATTAAAAAAACGTTTTAGTTAGGGATGACTCAAGTATCTTAATCCTATATATTATATTTTATACTTTAATATACTTTACTTTATATATAGACTATATATATATATATTACCTATCTTATTATAATTATATATTTATTATACTCTTTAATATATCTATATATATATACTATAATCATTCTTATACCATATATATATTAATATATCTATATATATAGTACATATATGATAATATATATATACGTTTATATTAATATATATTATATTATATATCGTATATATATATACAGAGAGAGAGAGCTTTCATTCATACGTTACTGGGCTCCCCAGCTATATATTTATATATATAATAATTATTATTATTATATATTATATATATATATATAGCATATATATATATCCTAAATACAATTTTTCTTCGTATTATATATTATATATATAGGTATTATATATATATCTTCTAATTATATATTATATATATATATATTATTTTTATATATATATATTTTATATATACATATATATATTTTATTATATATATTATATATATATATTCAATATAATAATATATATATATATATATACCAAATATATATTAGATATTATTATATATACTATATCATTATAGTATATATTTATTATATACTATACTATATATATTAGGATAAAATAGGATATTAAATAGTAGGATAAAATAGGTACTAAATAGTAGGATAAAATAGGATATAAATAGTAGGATAAAATAGGAACTAAATAGTAGGATAAAAACAGAATTAAATAGTAGGATACTAAATGGGTACTATATACTATATCCCTATCTATTACTATATAACTAATACTATATATATATATATATATTATAATATAGTATTATATATACTATATTATATAACGCTCACAAAGGACTTTTCTTAATTTCATTTCTTCTCATTCCTCCTCCATATTTTTCTCTTATGCTGTCCATGCATTTCTTCATTTTTCTTCCGACTCAATGCTCCGACACATGAGTCAACTCAGACTCTGGTTCCTTTTTTAAATTCCAATTCCTCCTCCGAGTCCTGTCGGCTATTTAATTTTCGGCCAGCTACGGGTATTTATAAGTTTTGGGGGCTAGGCTCCTTCCGGGGCGTAGGGAAACGTAACCTCGTTTAAGTCAGTTAATATAATAATAATAATTTCTTTCGATTATGTTTTTCAATGTAATAAACCAGCCCCAGCATGTAGAAAGACGATTTAAATATCGATTTTGGGTTAAAAAGACCAAGATTGAAATCAGAAATGGTTTACTGATCATATAAAATCTTCAATGAACCAAAAACCCACTTTTTAAGGGCAAAATCCATTAAATTCAGGTTCATAAACTGCGAAAATGGTTTTCCAGGTCTCATAAACTGTCTCACCTACTTTAGAAACCTATATTTTGAAATATCAAGTGTTAAAATCTAACGATACCAGGGGAATTCCTTAGTCATTTGCCGATATGACTTGGATTTCCTGCTGGTTTGCAAATATGAAACCTCCACAAACGGCATTCCAGACACTAAAAATTCCATCCTTGTCAAGTCAAGTTTGAAATACTGGATGTTGCAAAATATTGAACATGTTGCTTTACAGCTTCCGGTTGCAACTTCCGGATGTCAGTTTTCCTGCAGACCGTGGCCCCCCTACGACTAGTATCATAAACAATAAAAGTGATTTCTTGTATTTATATATATATATATATATATATATATATATTATATATATATATATTATCCATGCTTACTCTATATATATATATATCTATACACACCTTATACCCTTTCTCCTACCTATACCTATATATATACTATACCTATATACCCTAATCTCTATACTTCACTAATCCCTATAATATTTACTATCTCGTGTCTTAGATTAAAATTGAGGTTTTATGAGCCCGCCCACCAGTTACTATATTTTCTTAGCATAGTTTATTTTCATCTATTTTCAATTAACTCAAGAGATTTCCATGGCAGCTTCATTTTCCCTACGGCGTTGTGTTCTTATGCATATTCAGGCCTACCCGACCACGCACAGACTCACACAGCAATAGACAATTCCAATATAGGTACTTATAACTCTATACCCTCTATTACAACTATATATACTCCACACCTGCGCTCCCTGCGCTATGCTTCCTTCTCCACCCACAGGACCCCTACCTAACGCCTTAAATCCATTTGTCGATACCTCACCCTAATATATACTGTACCACCTTAAACCACAACACCTTGCAACCTCTCGTATCCCACCCCTTAGAGCTCGACCGCACTTCGCCCTTCTCTTATCCTATCTATACCTAAGTTTATATCACTACTCTTCATCAGCTTCTATATATATATTTATTATTATGATAACTATATACTAAATATATATATATATATATACTTAGTGAATAAAAAGATTTAAGTCATTTTTTTAGCATCCGCGGATGCGGATGTGAGTGCGGATGTGAGATCTTCTAATATCCGCGCGAATGCGGAATTGAATGTGGGATGTTCAGATTTTTTACATTTTCGCGGATGCGAATGTTAATGTCACATCCGATGCGGATGCGGATGTCATCACAAAATTATATATCTACAAATATATATTATAATATATATATATATATATATATATATATATTATATATATATATTAATTATATATATATATTTATTATATATATATAATATAATATAACAAGCGAGTTTTGGCCTTTAATGAAGTTGAAAGTTTCCAGGATGCGGGACGAGGACCCAACTAGCTTTGCATCCCACCATCCACTTTCCCCAACCTTCCACCCATGCAGAAAGTGGCTTTACAAAAATTATGCTCTTAACTTTGAAGTCATAATTTCTAATACTCAAAAATTATATGAGGTAAATTATGCTTCAAAAATAAAAGTTTTTCTGCCTTCTCGCCCAGAAGTCGCATACGCTTCTCGTCGTAAATGAAACCAGCTGAGCTAAATAATTGTTCACTTGCAACAACATAGTTTTGCTACTATGCATTAAAACAGGTTACAACATACCTACATGCAAAACCCTAGCGCACTCAAGACTTAGTCTCTCTACATCTACCAAGGATTTGATTGCACCAGCCTCCTTCCTATCATTCACAATTTTCCTATTAAACTCTGTATTATTTGTTCCCTTCTCATCCGACATATATCCAAAAAATTTAAACTCGATATTTGTTCCAATTGCTCACATCTAACATAACTTTACACCGAGGACTCTCCTCACTCACTAAATAACCTTACGCTTATCTACATTTACTTTTGAAACCCTCCTTTTACAAATCCTTTCAAACTCTCTTCAGATTCGCCAAACAAAACTAAATCATCCGGATACAATGAGCAGGGCACCCTCCACTCTCTTCCATTCTTCATCATTCTAAAACCTTCCCGTGCTACCCTACCCCTAATTCTTTCATAACCTCATCTATATACAAATTAAATAACCAAGGAGACAACTTCATCACCTCAAAGTCACTGATTTTATTGACTAGTACCACAGGTGTCCTTGTCTTGATAGCAGAATCGCCAGAGCTACTCCTGCTCCTACTAGACCTAGGAGTTTTGCTCACAAAACGATCAATTTAAAGAATTTTTTAAATTTAAATGAGTTTTTAAACGCAAGCAAAAGTATTTATGTAATATTCTATTATTGTCATGTAAATTAAAAAAAGAAAATAAATTAAATACTAGTAAAACAACACTCAGTTTTACTATGATTATAGAGTTATTGCAACAGGCTGAAATGATATTATAAATTTAACTCTTTTACTATAAGTACATTTGCAGTGCTAATAACGATAGAGTGTGCGCGAAAATGCGACCACAAATTTTATAATCTTTTCTTTAGAGCTAAAATAGCAAATAATAAGCATTATTATGAATGATTTATTCTAATTTCTAAATAATATCAAGAGGTTTGCTAAGCCATATTAGTTATCAAATTTTAACAATCATAAAACAATAAGCACAAAATAAATTAAATAATCATTAACAAATCATTATTAATCATTAATCAATCAATAATAATCATTAATTGCATAGAGAATATTCTCTAGCAGTCTAGTTCTTCAAAAATGCAATAATCTCAGAGAAGTTATGGTTTTATGGAATTTAATTTTAAACTAATTTAAAGTGTCCTAGAAGTTACGTATTTTAATTAGTATTTTCGTAACCTTTCATTATACCATTAAGACTAGTGAGCTTCTATAAAGGTTACCACAATATTTTTATAAAAAAAATAAAAAAATAGACTCACTTTATATTAACTTCACTAACTTGAGAACTATTAACGAAAGTATTCAGAATTAACTATGATTTTTGGGACGTTAATTCTGTAAGCTGCTAGTTGAGTTAAGCTAATTGATCACAAAGAAAATAAGATTTTAAAAGAAATTTATTTGTCTATGTTACTCAAACTCATAAAAACTACAGTAAACTCAAGAGAGTTCTGCTTAACGTACCAGCAGTAAGCGTATCTGTTCTGCTTTTTGGTGAATAATTGAAGCTAAATGATTTTTAACATCAAATTATCGAAATAGGCAAGCAACAAAGGGAAATTTTAACAAAGTCACTTGATGAAAAAAATCGAAAATACTTAGATATGTATATATAGTAGTATCAAATTAAATTTTCATTTGATTAAATGATTACTAGTTAGTAGGGATTTTTTCCCTGGATCCCGAATTCCCGGGATCTCGGTTGATTTTGGCTGCGGGGTTTATCCCGGGAAATTTTCGTAATCCCAGAATCACCCTGTATGAATTACTAACCTCAATAATATCAATACTTACAGTCTTACAAACACATTATCAGAGGTGGGCACGATCCGTTACTCCGTTACTCAGTTACTTCGCAACTAGTTTTTTTGAGTAACGGAGTAAACGGACTCGTTACTTTTTCTTTCAAGTAACGCACCGACTAACTTCCGTTATTTTTTCCTCCGTTACATTTTAGTCCGATACATTTTGTTCGACTTTTTTTTAAATATTGATAGCCAATTGACAACCCCGGTCAAGCTAAAAAATTTTTTTATAATAATATATATATTATATATATATATATATATAATATATATATATATATAATATATAATATATATATATATATTATATATAATTATATATATATATATATATATATATATATATATATATACATCCTATATATAAACATCATATATATAATATATATATATATATATATATATTATATATATAAATATATATAATATATATATATTATATATATATATATATATATATATATAATATATTATAATATATATATATATATATATATATATATATATATATTATATATAGGTATATGGGGAATCTGCATAGAATAATGAATAGGGAATGGTGCTTTCGTAACTGATGAAATGAATGTGATTAGAGTAGGTGGGAACACTTCGAAAATCTGCATAACATTGGCAGTAATGAAGAAGCGATAGTTAATTAATGTGTGTGTGGGTATGATGGTGCAAAAGGGAATAGGCATTTTGTGGATGAGGTCATTATATATAGTAAGGAGGAGGTAATGGGTTGAGCGAGAAAGTTGAAGAATGGTAAATCTGCATGTATAGATGAAATCACTGGT
The DNA here is from genome assembly GCA_015478945.1 of Trachelipus rathkii. NCBI lineage: Eukaryota > Metazoa > Arthropoda > Malacostraca > Isopoda > Trachelipodidae > Trachelipus > Trachelipus rathkii. The sequence continues at coordinate 14,999 of JABUQX010086629.1, forward strand.
GAAATGATCAAGAACGGAGGCGAGATGGTGATTGATTGGATTTGAAGTTGTGTAACAAAGCGTTTTATGGAGGGTATAGTTCCGAGGGATTGGAGGAGAGTAGTAATAGTACCCTTAAATAAGGGTAAGGGAGATAAAGGTAACTGTAGGAATTATAGGGGAATTAATTTATTAAAAACTGTATTTAGTTTGTTTTGTTTTTTGGATTTGTAAACATGCGTATGATATGATTAATATGGAAGCTCTATGGCAGGTGTTATTGATATATGGTGTTGGTGGTAAGCTTCTGAATGGAATCAAAAGTATGTATGACGATAGTGAGGCGTGTGTAAAAATAAATGGAGTTGAAAGTGATTGTTTTAATATTAATAGCGGAGTGAGGCAGAGATGTGCTATGTCTTCTTGATTATTCAATTTGTATATGGATGGGGTTATGAAAAAATTAGATGTGGGGGTGGCAGGTGATGGTGTTAGAATGATGGAGAATGGAAGAGAGTGGAGGGTGCCCTACCTATTATATGCGGATGATTTGGTTTTGTGTGACGAATCTGAGAGAGTTTGAGAGAATTGGTAGAGAGATTTGGCAGTGTGTGTAAAAGGAGAGGTTAAAAGGTAAAGGTAGACAAGAGTAAGGCTATGGTTATGAGTGAGGACTGTCCTCGTGTGAAGTTATCGGATAGATGGTGGGCCAGCTGGAACAGTGTCTGAGTTTAAATATTTATTTAGTATAAATATGTTGAATGAAAAGGGAACGAAGGATGCAGAGTGTAGTAGGAACAGTTGTGAATGGCAGGAAGTGGCTGGTGCAACTAAATCGTTAATGGATGTAAAGGGACTAAGTTTCAAATATTACTATGTACTTACTGGGTCCCCATGTTTTTAATAATATGATAATGTTGAAATTTAATAATACACAAATCAATAAATTACCTAAGATACCGTAATTAATGTCATAGTCAGAAAGCTAATAGTACACGTAGGTAAGGAGTAACGGCACTTCGTTACTTTTCCTTTCAAAGAAACGGAATAACGATAACGGAGCTACTTTTTTGGGTAACGATGCCCCCTCTGCACATTATATATATATATATTATATATATATATATATATATATATATATATATCTATATAATATATATATATATATATATATATATAATATATATATATATATATATATATATATATATATTATAATTATATATATATTATATATATATATATATCTATAATTAAGTGGCGGCTCGTGGTCAAAATTCTTGAGTAAGCATATCAAAATTATATATATATATATATATATATATATATATATTATATAATATATATTATATATATATTATATTATATATATATTATATATATATATATATATATCTATATTATATATATATATATCGTATATATTCTATATATATATGAAAATTGATATTTTTGGTACTTACATTTATTTTTAAAGAAGATAAAAAAAATTTACTTTATGATTTTTGTTGAAATAAATCACTCACTGTTTTGCACATATTCTTACATGTTTGAATTTTAATATGGCATACAACACTCAGGAAGAATTTATAATATATATTTTTAATGAAACCTTAAATCGCATACGAATCCAATAATACCCGTATTTATCAAATCGAACAGCTCAATTTTATTAAAAACACACACAATCAGTAATAAGTTAATATTTAATAAAATAATATAAAAAGCGTATTATTACTAACTCCACACAGATACATCCCACTAATAACAGCAAAATACAACTTGTCTGCCGAAGCAAATTTATAGGTAGCCTAGAAGACTGACTCATCAAGCGAGTCTGGCAGCTCTGATTGCAAGAATGAGTAAATGACTTTTTATGAATATAAATTAAATAAGTCGGTATAAGAGATGATTAAGTTATCATAAAATTAACTAATTAGTTAATTAATATTATTATATTATTATTATTTCTTGCTAATGTAATTTAAATTGGGATTTAAAAAAAAATGACTGCTACAAGAGTCAGAAGGCAAATACAGAGTTTGGCCTAGAGATAAAGGAAACTGGGAATTATTTTTTTCACTCGGGAAATGTAATAGTTTTCCCGCTGATCGTTTAATATTAAAAAAGGAAATCGAGTTGAAATTTGAGAGGCCGCTCAACAGGTCGCCTTCGAACGAAATTATATATATATATATATCTACTTTTAATATTCTTTATATATATATTATATATAATATATATAATATATAATATATATACTATATTATATAATATATTATATATATATATATATATATCTATATATATATATTATATATATATATATATATATATATATATATATATATATATATGCTGACTTTTTAATATTTTTTGGTTCACTAAAGGCAAGTAGGCGTTGCCTACTCTGCCTATCCCGAAAACGCCACTGATATAATATATATATATATATAAATATATATATTATATATATATATATATATCATATATATATATATATTATATATATTATATTATATA
>JABUQX010086629.1:22500-24583 GCA_015478945.1 Trachelipus rathkii
CCTCTTGCAAAAACTCTCTAACAACTTCTGTAAATCTGTCTTTCCTCCTCTTATTCGCTCTGATGGTTCTGTGCTAATTCTCCAACTGAAAAGGCCAATCTCTTTCGGCCTCCTATTTTCCTTCTAACTCAACCTTGGGCGATTCTGGCATCCTCATCCCTCCTCCTTCTCCTCTCAGGTGTCCTATGCCCTTTGCCTGTGATTACATTCGATCGGGTGCATGGGCTCCTGAAATCTACGAAGACGTTAGGAGGCGGGTGGCCCGGATGGCATTTCTCCTTCCCTAGTTTTGAGGGAGTGTGCTTCCTTGCTGATCCCGCCCCTCGTTCAACTATATTCTCTATGTTCTCAGTACTAACACTTTCCCTCAGTGTTGGAAGCACGCAAATGTCCACCCTATTCCGAAAAAAGGAAGCCCCTCTGATCCTTCCTAACTATAACCCAATTGTTCTTACTTAAATTCCCTCTACGATCTTTGAACTAAACTTAACTCTCATTTCCTTGATCATGCCTCGAATCTCATTCCTTCTTTCCGATCGCCAGTAATGACATTCGGCGATTGAAATCTACTGGTGATATTCTTTCTTGTCTTATAGATTTATGGTTTTCTGCCCTTAGGGACTATGGGGAGACTTGCGGTGTGGCGCTGACATCATCCCAAGCATTTGACCGGTATGGCACGCGTCACTGCTCCAAGCTCCCCTCCTTTGGGTTTCCCTCTTCTCTTTGCTTACTTATGTCTAGTTTTCTTTAAAATCGCTCAATATCGGTTATTGTTGATGAAGCTGACTTCTCCCTTTCTTTTCTGCCCACCACTTGGTGTTCCTCAGGGTTTCCTTTTACCTCCAACTTATTCCTACTTTTCATTAATATCTTCTCACCGCACATCTAACTCTAATTCACTCATATGCCGATGACTCGACCCTTTCATTCTTCAACTCATTCAATTCTGACTCCTTCTTTTACTTCTAGAATTGCCTCTCGTCTTAAATCTTTCCGATTCTATTCTTGCTGATCTGGAAAGAATTTCCCAATGAAGTAATCCCAACCTTATGAATTTCGACTGTTGTAAAAGTCAACTTTTGCAAATCTCCTCTCTAAGACACCTTCTAACTTTGCTATCTCTTTCGACGGTTCTTCCTCGTCTCTCCTGTTGACAATATAAACATCCTTGGCCTTAACAAAAACAAAAAATGTCTTGGTAACCTCACATCACAACGGTTTTCTGCTTAGGGGCCTCAAAGAAACTGGGAGTTTGTTTAGACTGCGAGACTTTTTTTTCCTCTTCTAAGTTGCTCCAGCTATACAAGGGCTCATTCCCGCCCTTGTATGGATTACTGCTCTCATATCTGGGGGGGCTCTGGTTTCACCGGCTTTTCGGATAGGGTTCGAGTCAAAGGCCCAAAAGGCTTATAAACTGTTCCGTACTTTCCACTTCTCCTGACCCTCTATCTTTGCGGCGCGCTGTTGGTGCTTTATCTCTTTTCTATAGTTACCGCAGCGGCAGGTGCTCGAGCGGAGCTTATCACTCGCGTACCTCCACCTTTACGTCGCCCTCGTAGGCACTAGGGGTGCTGTCTCTGCACATGAGTTTTGTGTTGATGTAGGTAACCTCCAGGCTAGTTCGCCTGCGTGTGCCTTCCTTCTTTCCCCTGCCCACCATCTGTTCTTGTGGAATCTCTTCCCTCTTCTGTGTTTCCTGCTGAATTTAATCTCCCCACTTTAAAGCCTGCGTCTGTGCTCAACTGCGTTAATTTAATTTAGTTGTTGACTTCTGAGGTTGTGGTAACACCCCCTCCTTGAATAGGCTCTGGCGGGGAGGGGGGGGAAAAATGTAAAAAAAAAAAAAAATAAAAAAAAAAATAAAAACAAAAAAGAACATTTGGTCCTCCAAGAGGCATCGATCCAATCCATCTTCTCAGACCTGGAGAACGTAATATCCGACACACAGTTTTTAATACCAAGTTTTGGTTGATTAGTTTTTTTCCCTGGATGAAGTTTTAGCTCACCAGGCACTGTGTCATCTCTTTAGTACCTTATTTCCCTGCTAACTGATTACGTTTTATTTGACAGAGTAATGCAG
>JABUQX010086630.1:0-15000 GCA_015478945.1 Trachelipus rathkii
AGAGAGAGAAGAGTCCGCGAGAGATGTGAGGAGGATACTTTCACTATCATTCATTTAGTGTCTTATCGCCAATTTGATGCTACTCATGACGCTTATGTATACATACGATGAGAGACCGTTACTAACTAGCATTCTATTCTTTCTTCTTATATTTCTATTTAGTCCCTGTCTTATCACACACCTCTACACATAATAACAAATATACTACATTAACTAGAGTTGTTTAAAATAACTAATCGTTTTCTTTTCTCTTTAAATCGTTTATTTCTATTATCACATCTTGTTATTACTTTTGTATTTTCTTGCTTTTATTGTTTTTATCGTTTATATATATTATACGAATTTATTTATGTTTGTATTTCTTTCTAAATTTTATTCAATATCTATTTTTCTCATTATTAAATCCAAATATATTTACATTTGTTTAATTATAGGAAACAGGTGTTACAGGATAATAATTTTATTTATATTTAAGTTAATATTAATTTAAAATGGTTTTCAGTTGATATTTGTACTCTTCTTATATTTTTTTAGACATAATGGCTGGAAGATATAACAAACACTGTCTTACTATTTTCTTTCTATTTACTGTTAAGGAACAATTTCCATTATACTATACAAATGGTATAAGTAGGCCACTCTGCATCAATTATGCTTCACTGAGGTCAGTTTATTCTAATGGTTCATAGTGATTAAGAACAACTACAAAAAATAGAATATTGGGAATTTCTAGAAAGTTAGAGTAAGAGTACATGCAAAATCTAATAGGAAAATGCTAAAAATATGTGAATTAAAGAAATGAAAATGCTAAAAAGCAGAAAAAGAGCACAAAATAAGATCATCAGTTGAACTGTCCTTTCACTGATATAAATCTGATTTGTAATAATAATATTGTTCAATTCCTATATATCCATATATATATATATATCTATATATATATATTATATTATATATATCTTATATAATATATATATATATATATATTTATAGTATATTATTCTATTACTATTATACTTATTATAATTTATTATTATTTATTACATAATTATTATTATTATGTAATAAAACTATATTTATAAACTTTTTTTTACTTCTTTGCTAATTAAACATTGCATGCTAAAGTCTGTTTACTCAAATGTCATATGATAAATAATGTGGATGATAAGAAAAAGTACTTTTTAATTGGTCAGAATTTTGGCCTTAGATAATATTTCAGTCCAGAGGGACTTTCTCTTAACTAAGTATGGATAATATATATTTTATCTTATTATCTTAGTGGTTCTTCACTTTCTAACAAATTGTTGTCGTCTGCAAAGCATGGTGTAGATATCTTGGTTTTTAATTGTAAGCAATTATTCGAGAGAATAATACATAATATTGATATTTCTACTTCTCCTAGAATTCTATGACCTATTTATTTACCATTCTGTTCACACTATATTAAGCTGCATGTGATTAGTAATGATTAAGTTAATTACTCAGCGCTACATTATTATCTTATATATTTACATTTTTCTTATTAATTATAATATATTTCATTATATAATATATTATCATTATAAAAATATCCATTCAATAAATATAATAAGAAACAGGTTTATCTAATCAAAAGTAAAAATTTCACAGTAAAAAAATCATATTTATATATGTATAAGTCTATTAATAACCGAATTTATGTAACTGAGATCGTGAAGCAGCCACATTAACAACTTACATCGGGCCTAGAATTGTTCTCTAATGTCAGGTAGCTCATGTTTATTACTTTATATTTAGTATGCATTCAAGGAATAACAGAATAAATAAAACCAAAAATCTACTATAAAAAGGACACCTTCATGTCCATTAAAGCTTTTTGAGTCAATTGGTCATGTATGACTCCTTCTTCTCTTCTCACATACTTCATAGGATAGGGAAAGAATAGAGATGAGTAACGAAGTAATTCAAGTAATTATTATAGTAGAGGTAATTCACCCTTAAATGAAATTGTAGAAACATGGTCTTAGAGGATTGAGTGCCAGAAGCAGTCAGAAACAGGAATTTTATATATGACCTCTATATAATTCCATTTTGATGGTTATCTTCTTATAATGAAAATATTTATTTAGTTATATTTTAGTTACATTCTTTAGTTGCATCTAAATTATGGCAGCACTTATGGTATTTATATATATACCAGTGTTTATTATTAACTATTATTATTTTGTGTAAGTAATAATATATTTAAATTATTTATATACAGAAATACTATATTTGTGATCATGAGCAAAGATTTAAAAAAATATGTTTCCAAATTTCCGGGTTTAGGATACGCTTCAAGACTTTGGGTAAACGGTTATATTAACAAGGCAATAGTTAGAATTAATACTTGGCATATTTTATTTATATATGAAGTTTGAGATTATGATTTCAAATTTAACCGGTGTTTTCATTGTAAGCTCAAACCATGCCCTCGTTATTTCTATTTAAATCAAGTAATGTGGTATGTATTATGGTATTCTAATATAATTGGGCTATAATGTTCTTTCTGTGCTTATGTTTTATGTAATTATGATATATAAAAAAAAGAATAAAACATTAAAAAGTATAAGAAAAATTATTAATATTTAAATAATTAAGATAAAAAAAACATAAATAATAAAAAGAAAAGCAAAGAATTAATATGTATATTATTTTATTTACATTATTACATACCGTTCTTTTATTATAAAAAAGTAATCAAAGTGTTTTTTTCTAATATAAATACCGGTCGTTTTTTATATATTCAATTCATTTTGATACATTGACTTAACGTATCATAACTTCACTTAATTAACGTAATTCATTATTCTCTACATTCTTATCAATTCTTTCATCACTACACCTAACATCGACCCTTATACGAATTGTCTAAATTCTGAACACATATGAACTATTTTTAGATCTATACCTTATATTCTTTATTTCCAAGACAACGGATGGAGGAGTAGATTGAGGAACGAACTATAAGGAGAGAGAGCGAGAGTTAGACAGTGAAAGTGTCAGAAGGACAGTGAGAAAGAGACCACGATGAGATAGAGGAACGCTGAAGAGGAGGACCGACGAGAGAGACGATGAGAGAAAGTCCTCCAACAATTAGACATATAAGTACTCTCTTTTGAACATAATTTCTTCCAACATAAAAAATCCTCTTCCATTAAGATGTGAACAATCTATGCGACACGCAACTTACCTCGAAAGCTTTGTTCGCGTGCCATTCACAAACTTTCCTACTCTATCCAGTGATTTTTCGTGCTCTGTGCCTGATACCTTTCACCCTGTTACTCATTTTTACATCCAACATATACTCCTAATAATATCATTTAATACTCATGGTACACTTATTGTTCACAGCTGTTAACTATCTATATACATAACTTCACACTAAGGACTGGTCCTCACTCACACCATAACGTTTTACTGTCACTAAATTAAGCACATATATTATATATTATATATTATAATTAATATTATATAATATTTATATATATATATTATATATTATAATATATTATATAATACATAAAAGGATTATGCCTGGAAAATTATCACAAACAGGGTTCAACACCGGCACATAAAGAAAGATTTACTCAAGATTAGATAGCTATCTAGTTACTTTACGAAAAGCCATACTGGTCGATAATCTGAAATATAGATTAATAGTAATTAAGATAATTATTACAAATATTTACCTTGATTTAAAGAAGATATAAAAGCTAAGTGATTATAACGGATCAGATTATAGTTTGAGGATTATGGGAGGATAGTCCTCACTACATTTTTAAGATAGCTAACAGTGACTGAAATGAGCTCAAGTTTTCCAGCAGATAAATGTTAACTACTAGAATATAAAAAGTTTATAAGTTTAGATTTGATACGAAATAAATAGTCTTTATATCCAAAATGCAGGTGTAAGTTTGAACAGCAAACATTATTATTATGGAGAACTAACAAAGAGGAATTAACGCATCAGTGAACTGATAACGACTCACTTCTTATCTATATTTATCTTTAGCGCCTAAGCACCTAAGATAGAGAAATCGTATTTAATTAAATAAACGAGAGTTAACGAGAGAGAGAGCAGAGAGAGAGAGAGATGTAAGAGTAAGAGAGAGAGAGAGAGTTAAAGAGTGAGAGAGAGATAAAGAGCAGAGAGAGAGAGAGAGAGAGAGAGAGAGAGAATGAAGAGAGAAGAGAGATAAAGAGAGAGACAATAAACCATTAATTTATATTAATAATTTCAAAAGAAATTGCTATAATTACTTTATTAAAACCATTGATTAAGAATTACAGTAATGTATGGAGTGGGTGGAGGAGTTATTAAGTTAGAATAATGTACTTACATGAGATTTTTAACGGTACTAAATTATGAAAGGTTTCGCATACAGGCGAGAGAGTTCATACTATAACAGAAGCTACTATAATATAAACGAAGTATGTTTATCTATTGTATATCGGAAGATACTTTCCAGAGATTAATCAAGTGAATAATAAGGAAGAAGCGCATATATAGAGTTGATATTATTATTTATCATTTATATATAGCTAAAAATAGTTAAAACAGATTTATCGAATACATCTTTGCAGTATACATGAAGAGTAGTAAGCCCTATTATTCGTGCATTTATTATTTCAAAGGAGAAATTATGATAAAGTGTATGGAATATATAATAAATTAATTAATTTGGAAATTTGATATTTTCTATCATGTATTAGTAAATATTTATATTATAATGTATAAAGTATTGTAAATTGAAATTATATATATGAAAAAATATTTGGTTCATTTTCCCCACTATTTATATAAATATCTTACTTACATCTTCAGGCGTTTCCAGTATGAGGCCGAAATATCATGGACAAACAAGTTTTAATTATTAAAATATAACGAATATAATTTATGTATAGGTTAGTTGAGAGACAGAATTAAATAAGTAATTGATCAGAGAGATATCTCAACCTTTGGTATGAGTTAATTAGCCTTACTTGCTAACCATACTTCGAGTTTTCATGTATACTATCAGCACTATACCATCACACGAACCTTTGCATCTTCACTCTATTATATTAACATAATAGTGGAAGCTTACAAAGGAAGTTTACGTTAAAACAAATAGTATTCTGAATCAAATTTGTCAGGCCATCTTATTACCGAAGCGCCATACTATATTACATTATATTATTACTCATTACTTATTGGACAGTTCAGATTAGACGAAACCTTGTAAGTCACTTAAGACAAGAATTCGTAATAATATGATACGCACGTATTAATCTTATACTATATGTTAGTCGAATGATGATATATAGATGTCATATTTCTGTCACGGAAGATATTCCGAGGAGCGACGAGTGGGTATAGAGAGTGGGATACTTTACTCATCTCACGTCACACTCTAACGTGTTCATACCATACTCAATTCTTCTTCTCTTCTCAATCTTCTTGGAATGAGATAAAATTAAGGATATCATATGAAGTTATAGTAGGCTACAATCTCACAAAGACTATAATCATGTAAGGTTACGAGTGAAGAGCTGTCAACATAAACAGCTCGTAGCTCATATTCATGGGATAGAATTTATAGATAGTTCAAGATCAAATGTTTAAATCACTAAGCTATATTTATCATGATAATTATTGAGGAAAGTCTAAAATTGACTTGGTGCGGTGAACATATTGAAATCTACCAAGAAATTGAACGATTTTTCAGATAATTAAAAAAGTTTGAAGATTATAAGAGAATTGTTCTTAGATGTGTTGGTGTTCAAAGTGGATCTCGAATAAAGAAGTAAGCAATTATTCTACTTCACTGAGTTTAGATTTGAGTTAGACTTAGTTTATTTTATTGGGAGGCATATATAAATATTAAAAAAGATGATGATTTTAGATAGTAAGATTAAATTTTCACGATACCTAGCTTTGACCCTAATATAAAGGTTGATACCATTCTTTGTATAAGACTTATAACTACAAATTCAGTATAATGACACGAGAATTCTTAAAATCACATAACATCATTTCACACAACCAATATGCACAAACAATCATTTCATTTCGGTGAAAAAATTGAAGATATAAACAGTTAAGACTAGAGTTGAGAACATTAAAGTAATTGTTATGCGGTTTAACTACTTTGTTATACACATAAATACCATGAAGTCCTCGGCTTATAGAATATAAGAAATAGAGAGCTTTAGATGGAGTAAGTCAGTCGCTAATGCCATCCTTTTCTCCCACATTTCCAATTTGTCTCCTTAACCTGTCAAAATTAGTGGAAATTATTGAATCCGCTTAGATTATCATCGGCCGAGTATAAGACTCTCGCGGAACGAACATTTATGACATGCCACCGTACTAACCAGAACGTCGCACATACTTAGGAACCCACTGCCCTCGTGTTTTGGACGCAGGGTGGGCTGATTAATGGAAAGTAACGGCTCCGGGGCGCAACCTCTGTACCTCCGGCTTAACAACGTAATCACCGGAGGCCCTTTAAACATAATACTCCCCTCCAATCCTTGGGAGTGCCTATCGGATTGTGCCTCTATTCTCTATTTCAGCTCACAATCACTCACAATATATAAAAAGGCTTAGCCGCTCCGAGATCTGTCTGTGAGAAGCTAATCGATCACTCCTAACTTTGCGATTAAATCGTATGTCCAGTCCGTCAAAATCTATTGGATCTCATCTATATAACTACTCTATATCCTCGAGATCACATAGAATCTCATTCCTTCTTTTCAGAATCGTCATGTGGTGGCTTTCCGACGTTCGAAGGATCAATCTGTAGAAATCCTTATTATCCATATTCATATCTGATCTATGTCTTATCTAGCTCTTATAAGTATTCTATAGGGCAAGCTATATATTACTTGTTGGTAAGACACTTGATCATATATTATAAGCTTATTATGTACAGGTATGTGCACATTGACGTCGTACTATACTCTCTAGGCTAACTACTCTCTATTTTGGTCTATCTATCTATTCTTCTATTGCTATCCTCATTTGATTTTAGTTTTTATTCATTATCTAGATCCGTTCATTTATTCTAAGCTTCTTGTATGATGGAGCAAACCTCTTATCCTACCTTTCTTATTAATTATTGTGGTGTTCCTCAGTTCTGTTTATCTTTACCAACTTTATTCCTACTTTTATAATGAATCTCTTATATAGTCATTGCAACTCTATACTAACTCTGTTTCACTATATATATCTCATATCCGTGAGATGCCAACTCTCATTCCTTAAACTAACTCTATCATATTTAGTGGTTAGCTGTAGCACATGATACGCTATATGCCTACTATAGAGTATATAGTCACGAGTGTGAGTTAACTCTTGCGTTGCAGTGGTCTTAAACGGTTCGATTGTAATAATTTTTCTACGACCTTCGTTTTGGTGTTCCTGGCTAAAGGTAGGGCCAAAACACTTCTAAAAACACACACGACATAGACGCCCGATTGCCCAACCTTGTGAGAATCCTCAAACTTAGCGCTGATCCATTATATCTGAAACTAAATCGTAAGGTTAAAATTGACTACTTTTCTCACTCAGATTCCAATTTCTTTGGTCAGAGCATTTCTTGTGAATATTACAAATACGCCTACCGACATGGGGTATGACCATGGTGATATATCCTTTGGTAAAGATCTAACACCTCCGCACCATTGTAGATGTTCATAGCTTCAGAGACTTTCTTCGCATATATTTCCCCGTCTTAAAGAATATTAGTTATTTTGCGTCATATACTGTTCGCAGACTTCTTGTGAGTGACATTTACTTACTTCTAAAAATTCAGTTTTATCACTCGCACACACACATATAAATAATCGTTAAAATCGTAGTGGATTATCTATAATCACAATGAGTAACTTTATCTATTAAGATGTCATACCTCTTTTGGGCTCTTAAATAAGCTGCACATCAATAAATCATTGCACTTTCCTCGAATAACTGAGTACGCTTCTTACGAAGTAATAAAACTGGGATTACTGGGTTTAATAGTTCACAGGGGCGAACGCCAAATGGCGTTTGAACATAATCGTGTGTTGTTTCAATAATACTCACTGAACACACGGCACATACTCCATTAATTACTAAGTTGTTGACTTTCCTCGAGGTCATGTGATTAACTTTCCGCACTATATAACATTTTTTGGGTGGATATATCCCGGTTATACCTAAAACCTCTACTTTTGTGAAATGGTAAGTTGTAAGCTTCTACAGCTTAAAGTAGGCTCATTACTATAAACGTATCTTATAACTCTCTGACTCACTTATTGACCTTACTTTACCTGACATCTGTAGACGCTTAAGGTAATATACTTATCTACTTTATCTATAGGTATTACTAAAACGTAGCAGGTGCTCGCGTAAGAATAATTGACCTCTATATCGCCATTCCCTTATAATACTTCATCCTTATCATATAATACAAGAATCGCTTTGCACATACAACATGAATCAGAAAGAAATCCCCTAATTTGTATCTCTTATCAGATTTAAATTACTGTGATGTGATATATTTTGTAACCAAAATACGAATAGAAAATGGATACGGATGCTAAATTTACATAATACATATTCACTTATTACTTTTTCAACCACATTCTGTTCCTTTGTGATGTGGAACTTCACTATCCTAATGCCTCTTATATTATTTTTTTACCCGTGAATGTTTTTATATATAATTTCTACCCTATTATATAGTATACCCCATATATATCACTAGTACGCTTATGAGCTGAGCCCACACTATGTATGGAGGAATGCTAGTTTTATAGGTCACAAAGGGTTCAGGTAGTGGGTTTTTACTTTACTAATTTTATTACTTATTAATATATTTTTATTATTATTTACTTTTAAATGTAATTTTTTTATTTATATATATTATTATATATTATATATTTATTTATTTACTGACACGAGTCTACTACTCCTTTTGAAAGGGCAATTGACCTAGGCTTCGTCGTGTGTTGGTAATCAATCCTGCGTACATAATAATTATATACTCATTTAAGATTTATTTAAATATCTATAATATTAATTATATATATATATATATATATATCCTATATTATTAATATTTAACAATAATTATCATGCTTATATCTATAATAATATATAATAATATATATATTATTATATATATATCAATAATTACACTCAAAGTAAATTTATGTATGTAATTTGTTGTATAATATTATAATTTTCATGAATATATTTCTATTATAATATATATATACAATATTATATATATTATACATTAGAGTTATTTATGAGTATTTTGAATTCATTATTATTAATATGATTATTTTAATTAATATATATTTTATGAGTATATTAAAACCTTATATATATTATTTTAGTATTAATACCTAACCTTAATACCTCATTAAATACAGCGACCCCCAAATTATATACTATAATATATCCATCATATAACTACCTTATTAAACTCATTGTAATCACTATATATATATATATATATATATATATAACCTATATAAACCTAACCTTATAAAACATCACTATATATATAGGCGATCTAACCTTTAGATTGACGCATATTATAATTATATATGACTATAAAACTATTCATATTAACTATTAACTATTAATATATTAACTATATTATATCTAAATTATATATATATATATATAATATTATATATATAATTAATTAATATATATACAATCAATATATAATTATCTATATTATATATCACAATATATAATATATTATATTACTATACTATAATATATATATATATATTAATTATATATAATCTAATTATATTAATTAAATATATATATTATATATTATTATTATATATATTATAATTATATATATATTAATTAATTAATATATTATATATATTTAATATATATATTATATATATTAATTAATATCAGTTAAGGTGACCTATTCCTATATTATTACTTCTCTCATGTGCTGATCTAACTCTAGTCCTATTGGTCTAACTTCTATTGTTATAAATAATTTTACATTTATATATTTTACATATTAAACGTATAGGTGATGACGTAACTTCCAAATCACAATTTTCGTAAAGTTACTATAAAATTCTCTTATTTTTTTGCGTAAATTGGATGAAAAAATTGTATTTATGAAAAGAAATATGAATATTTAAAAAAACACTTAATAATTTATGTAAAAATTTAATAAACACAAAGTATAAGAAATCAATATCGCTCATATTGAATCTACCTGCTATTTTTCAATCAATTTAAAATCGCGGACAGCATTGTGCCTTCTCTCCTTGAAAACATAACAGGAGATAAAATTTTTTAAAAAGTATATCACTATAATATACATTTTCGTTTGAATTATAATTCTTTTTTTCAAAAGATAATTGTTTTTTTTTTCTATGGAAATTATTAACATAATCAAGTCGAAAATCAATGTTTTTAGTGTTGTCAATAACTAAAAACTGAGCCAATCCTATTCTTACAAAATATATTATAATCAATATTAAATATTAAATCATTATAGTTCTGTTGCAAATATAAAATTGTTTTTAGCCGTTCTATAAAATTTGTTACTTTCGTCCATCATTTTAGTTAGTTCATTACAGTCTTTTATAGTCAAAAGTTAATTTTAAATCGTAGTTAATTACTACTATTATTTACTATAATTATATTATTATAATTAATATATAATTAATTAATATAATTAATTTTATGTAATTCGGCGTTATCATCTATTTCCTTCATTATTATTATTATTATTACATTATTATTATATATATAATATAATATATTATATACTATATCATATATATATATATAAATATATAGCTTATCATAAAATATTTGATGTCTAGGTTGATACCTATTATAAATTCCTATTTTTTTTACTATATAATATATATTATAATATATAATATATATATATATATCTATATAATAACCTATTACTACTATTTTATATATGTAACTTTCCTTACAATCTTTTATAGTGCATAATTTTATATATTTATACATATTTATATATATATTTATATATATATTATATATATATATATTACTATATTCTATATATATTTATAATTATAATTATAATATAACGCTGAAAGAGAACCTTATCTTTCCATTTATGTTCTTTACTTTATTTTTATTCTCTCCTTACTTCAATTTAAATACTACTTCTATTACTATCCTCTTTTTCGTGATCCACTTCATTTCCTCCCCTTTTTTATTCTATTAATAGATGGTTATGACTCACCGTCACATATATTCGCCATCTTCTTTCATCATTTAGAACTGTTTCCTTTTATCTTTTTATATTCTTTCTTTTCCATCCCAGGCTTTTTTTGTCCTTTCATCTGGTGGTTTAATTTTTTTAGGTGTCCGTTTAAGGTTCTCAGCGCTTTTGTACGCGATGTTTTTTAGGTTAGCTCTTGGTTTTATCAGTTATGTCTGTATTTAGTGTTTTCTTTCTGTTCTTTCTTTTATGGTATTTCTTATCGGTTATTATATTGGTTAGGTTATTCTCTTTAAGGTTAGTTTATATCATTTTATCCCTTCTCTCAACCATATGTTTTTTTTTTTTCTGATTATTTCGTTATTTTTTTTTTTTTTTTTTTTTTTTTTTTTTTTGACTCCCGTTTTTTTTTTTTTTTTTTTTTTTTTCTTCTTCCTGTTTTTTCCGTCGTCTTCTTCTCTCTTTCCATTTGCTTCTTTCCTTTTTATTTTTTCCTGGTTTTTCCACCTTTCCCCTCCGTCTGTTGCATCCTCTTCTCCACTACCCTCTTTGCATCAACTTTCTATTCATCCACTTTTCCTCACCCAAACCTCTCCCACCTCACCTTTCGGGGGTCGGTAGGACGGCGGGTGGGGGGGGTTTCTCCTTCTTTGTGGGGGGGGGCCCTCGCCGCGGGTTGGTTCCCTAATTATTTGAGAGGTGGGCTTGTTTTTCTTTGCTCGCCGTTTGACGGTGGCTGGCGGCCTGTGTTGCGGTTTCTGTATTCCTTTGTCCTTCGTTGCTACGGAGTAGTCACAGCGCCAGCGGTCTCTCTTTTTATATTATTAACCTCTATGTGTCCGCTATATTATCACTTTCCTATATATATTTGTTGTTCTGATTGTTAATCTGCCCTCCTGCTAACATCACTCACCTCACCTTCCTGGGCGTTTACCTCCGTCTCATCATTTAATTACTTTATCTATCTTTTATCTCTTAACTCTTCTCATTATCTATATTATATATATCAAGAATTTACTCAATTCTCAATCTTGCATTCTTTCTGAACAGAGAACAGCCAACTTCTTTCTCTCTTCATCTTTGGTTCCGTGTTGTTGTTATATCTTTTGTAGTTTGCATTTCTCTTTCATTCCTTTCATAAGTTTCAGATTCCATGGCTAAATAAATAAACACAACTTACTGATCCTCTTTACTCTATAATCCCTATATAAACTTAACCTTTCCCAGTACTCACTAGTCTTATGTTGCTTTTAACTTATTCTTCATTATTTTATTTTGATGTTGATTTTATTTGATAATAAATTTTTTATCATATCTTAGCAAATATGCCTTTCTATCTACTCCTTTCACGATTGGGCTTTCATAGCGTTCCCCCGCTTCCTCCGTATTATTTCATGTTCATTTTTAGTTCATTTAGTTACGTCCATATTTATGACCCCCCCTTCGTTACTTTCCATATGATTCCACTTCTTCTCTACCCTTGTTCCTCGTTTAATTTATTCCGTTCATCTCCTTTATCTTTGCTTTTCCCCTGTTTACCTTAGCTATATATATATTAGTTGGATATATAATATATATATATAATAATATATATATATAATATATTAATAATATTATATATATATTATAAATATATCTATATAATATATATATAATATATATAGTATATATTAAAATAAAATAAGTATATTATTATATATAATTATCTATATATATATATGATATAATATATATTATATGACTATAATATGAGAGAGAGAGAAGAGCAGAGAGGAGAGAGATGAGAGAAGAGAGAGAGAGAGAGGAGAGAGAGAGCACGAGTAGTGAAAAAGTATCTGGAGTCGCCGCTGATATAACATACATATATATATTATTGTCCCTGGGCCTCCCTTATATGGGGATCCATGCCATCTCCAGATACCCATCGACCCTCCACGGTCTGTAGTGCGGAGTCCACAGGCCTCATTCAAGGAAGGAAAAAGGAAGGAAATCTGATAGTGTTCTGTAGGGAGTGAGTTTGGGGCACCTCAGAAGGAGGTGATCAACTGTTCAGCCTCTGTTTGGCATCTGCGACAGAGTGGTGAGGTAGCGGCTTGTAATCGAAACCTGTGTATATACTTCGGGTGATGCCCGGATCTCAATCAAAGAGTGAGATTTGAATCTTTTGTTGGAGTGGCTTTTGTGTTTCTGATATTTCTGGGGTGAGAGTTTATGAAGTGGTATGGTGGGCGATTGTTGAGGTATTGCTGCGTAAAGTATGTGTGAATATGTTTTGAAAGATGTATTGTTAGGAGAAGGAGGGGGATGGTTCTAAAAAATTCGCCATAACAGGGCTGCAGAAGAGGGAGGGGATTTTAAGCGATGCATTGTGTGTTCTTGTAAGTAGTTATGACAAGATTGAGATGGGTCGAGAATCCTGGAGTAAAACTGGGTTCCTATCATATCCAGATGGTCCAGAATTGGTAGGATTTTTGTTTCTTCATGCAGGTGCTGGATAGGGGTGGTTTTTAGGCCGCCTGTTATTGTATTCTTTGTAGTTTATTTCTATTAGTGGGGGAGGTTAGTGGATATCAGACTGTAGATCCATAGTTGATTGTAGATCTTGAGAATTGTTTGAATGTTGTTGACAGTGTAGTTGTTTCATTACTGAAACTGTGTTGGGATAAGGTTCGGAGGACATTTAATTTCTTGTTTGCTGTACATATGATGTTTTGAATGTGTGGTGTAAAGGTGAAGTGGGTGTCGAAGGTTATTCCGAGTATTTTGGGTGTTTTGTTTAGGGGAATGATGGGGCTGTTTAAGGTTACTTGTGGGTGGAGGGATGATTGGTATCTGTCAGTGGTGATCAAGGTGATAGATGATTTCTCAGCAGAGGCCAACATTCTGTTGAATGATAACCAAGCTTTTAGGTGATTTAAGTAAGTCTGAGTGAGGTTTGTGGCAGTGGGTACAGAGGGGTCTGATATGGTTATGATTATATCATCTATGTTATAATTTCTGAATTGGGAGATTGGGGGTAGTGATGTCAGCTGTAAAAAGGTTGAACATAAATGGAGACAGAATGGCTCCTGGGGGATCCGTTTTTAGTTTTCCGTTTTTGAGATTTGATGCTTGCTGGACGCACCTGGGCGGTGCGTCCAGTCAAATAAATATATATATATATATATATATATATATATATATATATACTCTTTATATATATATATATATATATATATATATATATATATATATATATATATATATATATATATATATATATATTGTAGTAGAATGAACCAACCAACTATATAAAAAGGTGGGTTTGAATTAAAAATTTAAAGAAAAGTTTAGATTGCTTTTCGAAAGGAAGATATCCAGAGGTACGAAAACAAGAAGACAGGAAATTATAGAAGAGAAATCAATAAAGTAAGCAGAAGTATTTAAGGAAACCCGCAGATAGAAGTGGGTAATTCCGGGGACTAGAATTGACGAGTAACTTTGAGGCTTAAGCTGAAGATTGATCGAGCAACATCGAAGGTGAACATTGCCGTCCGAAGGTCCGTCGAACGATTCTGGCAATAGAGGAAATTAGCAATTGTCGCCGAGTGACAAGTCAAAGGGATTGGTGTTGTTGACCGAGAACGTCAAATTGTCGTCTGGAGTAGACGAGCAGGTGGTCGATTGGGATTCGAGTTGAGATACGAGGGCAACTCAGAGGACATCGAAAAGTGCATAGTTTCATTTAGTAGGTAACAAAGGAACAAATCGAAAG
>JABUQX010086631.1:0-22500 GCA_015478945.1 Trachelipus rathkii
AAAATCTCTTCTCCACTTCTAAATAATAAAATAGCTTTAATTCATGCTTGTGGAGAGCTCTCCTAGAGTTATTCATCTCTTCATCTCTTTCCAAACCCTTCTAATGTTCTTCTCATTTCTCCTTCCCAAGCTGTTTTCAAATGCGTCCAACTTCGACGAACATGCAGATCAGTTATATAATATATTATATATATATTATATATATATATGATATTATATTATATATATATATATATATATATATATAGTATATATATATATATATAATATATATATATATTAATATATATATATATATTATATATATATATATATATATATATATATATTTATAATATATATATATTATTATATAATAATATATATATATATATATATAATATATATATTATATAATATATATATATATTATATATATATATATATATATATATTAATATATATATATATTATAAAGCTTTTGATAAGGTTCCCAAAATAAGGTGACGAAGAAGTTATTTCAATGTGGCATAGGTGGAGTGGTACATGGTTGGATTAAAGAGTGGTTGTGGAATAGAAAAATTGCAATAAGTCATCATGGAATAGTGAAGATGTGTTGTCCCACATGGTCAGAGCTGGGGCACTACTTGTTCCCTCATATATTATATATATATATTATATATATATATATATATATATATTATATATATATATTATATATATATTATTATATATAATATATATATATATATAATATATATATGTATTTATATATATATATAGTATATATTATATATAAATGATTTAGACGAGGGACTTAAATGCAAGGTTTCTAAGTTTGCAAGCTGAATGTCCAGTGACCACCTCAGTTAGGAATCAGTAAAAGGAATGCTATAAAGATTCAAAAAATGATCTTGATAAACGCTCTTGCGGTGGGCAATAAGTGGCAAATGAATTTTAAAATAGTAAAAAGTGTAAGTTCTTCACCTAGTTTTCTCAAATAAAAGTTTTAACTAAAGCGAACATGAAATGGGATCTGGCTCTGCAGTCCTGTGTTACCAAGAAAAAGATTAGGCGTGCTGATTATAGCAGTAATTTGAAAGTAGCTAATCAGTGTTTGGAAGCAAGAAATAAAACTAAAAAGATGCTGGGCATAATAAATCGCAATGTTGCTTACAAGAGCAAAGAAGTAATTAATAAACTGTATAATAGCTATGTTATGCCAATAATAGAGTATTGATCATACGTTTGGGCCCCTTATTTAAAGAAAGACTTAGATATGCAAGAGAGAGAGAGTGCAACGTAGAGCAACAAGGATGATTTCTGGGTTTGAGGGTAAGAGCTATGAGAGGCTGAAGGAGTTAGTTATGTTTACAGTTATTCGATGGTCTGTATGATAATTAGACAAAGTTATGATAAATTTTTGTTAAATATTACTGTGTCAATGTAAAATTAACTTTAATATGTTAGAGATATGCATGGAAAAAGTATGAATAGGTTACGTTTTGTATGCATTGTTAGTCACTTTACTGGTATTAAGTGTGGAACTTTGTTAATGTTAACAGTTTATTAGAGCGTAAGTTGTGTTAGGTTTTGTCATTGAACATCATTTTCTTAGTTCTTATGATGCTATGTTAGCTTTATTAATGTGAAAACATTGTTATGTTAGCATATATTCGCTGGTTAGTATATAAAGAACTCATTTTGTTTTATGTTTATCCGAAATGATACTCGATATGTGACCTGAATCATTAGATCAATAGATCAAAAGGTCATAGACGGGTGGATAGGGAGGGGACGGATGGTTTAATTTACTGATTTACTGCTTTAAAATCAGTAAACTATTACAATTTACTATGATATTTTATTCAAAGAACTTATTTTTTTTATGTTTGGATAAAGCTTTGTTATGTTTACAGTTATTCGATGGTCTGTATGATAATTAGACAAGGTTATGATAAATTTTTGTTAATTATTACTGTGTCAATGTAAAATTAACTTTAATATGTTAGAGATATGCTTGGAAAAAGTATGATAGGTTAACGTTTTGCAGCCAATGTTAGTTACTTTACTGTAATTAAGTAGAACTTTGTTTAATGTTAACAGTTTATTAAGAGGCCGGTAAGTTTGTGTTAGGTTTTGGGGGGTCGGTTGAACATTATTTTCTTAGTTCATATGATTCTATGTTAGCTTTATTAATTTGAAAACATTGTTATGTTAGCATATATTCGCTGGTTGGTATATAAAGAACTCATTTTTTGTGCTATGTTTATCCGAAATGATACTCTAATTGCTACGTAAATCAGTTGTTAATGTTAAAATTCAACAATTGATATGTTAAGAGATATTGTTTGGAAAAAGTATGAATAGGTTACGTTTTGTTACGCCAGGCCTAGGTACTTTACATGTTTTGTTACAGTATGAACTTTGTAATGTTAGTAGTTTTATTCGTGCGTAAGGTGTGTTACGTTTTGTCATTGTCTATTACATTTTAAGTTCTGGTAATGCTATGTTAGCTTTATTAATGTGAAAACAATGTTACGTTTAGCATATATTCTTTGGTTAGTATGATAAAGAACTTATTTTTGTACTGTGTTTATACGAAATGATACTCGATATGTGACCTGAATCATAAGATCAATAGATCAAAAGGTCACGGACGGGTGGATAGGGAGGGGACGGGTTGGTTTGATTTACTGCTTTACTGAATTACCTTTAAATTAGGTAAACTATTACACTTTACTATGATATTCTTATTCAAGAACTTATTTTTATGTTATGTTTGGAATAAAACTTTTGTTTTCTTTATGTTATGTTTGGATAAAGCTTTGTTTGGTTTACAGTTATTCGTTGGGATTATTGATATTTTAGGTAAGGTTTATGAATAAATTTTTTGTTAAATATTAACTATGATAATGTAAAAAACTTTTTTGGCTAGTTAGCATATATTCGTTGGTCTCGTATGATAATCGGACAAAGTTATGATACATTATTTTAGTTAAATTTTACTGTGTCAGTGTAACGAATTAACGTTAAATGATAGAGATATCCTTGAAAAAGTATGAATAGGTTCCGTTTTGCATGCAATGTTAGTAACTTTACGGTGTTAAGTGTGGAACTTTGTTAATGTTTAACAGTTTATTCGTGTTTAAGTTGTTTAGGTTTGTCTTTGTACATTAATATTTTCTTAGTTCATGTTACGCTATGTTTTAGCTTTATTGATGTGAAAACTTATTACGTTAGAGTATATTCATTGATCAGTATGAAAATTAGACATGTTGTAATAAATTTTAGTTAAATATTACCATGTTAATATATATTAACATTGTTAATTTGTTAGAGATATGCATGACAAAAGTGTGAATAGGTTACGAGTAATGTATCCTATGTTATTACTTTACTGTTGTTAAGTGTGGACTTTGTTAACTTTAACAGTTTATTCATGTTTACAGGCGTGTCAGGTTTGTCGTGTATTATATTCTCAGTTCAGATGATGCTAAGTAAGCTTTATTAATGTGAAAACTTTGTTACGTTAGCATATATTCGTTGATCAGTGTATAAAGAATTTGTTTTTATGTTATGTTTATCCAAAATGATACTCGAAATATAACTTGAATCAATAGATCAATAGATAAATAGATCAACAGATCAATAGATCAATAGATCATTGGATGGGTATGTGGGCAGTGGGTAGGGTCGTTTCAAAATTTACTGATTACCGTTTACTGTATGTAAAACATGAAATATTTTTAGTAAACATTGAATGAATAAATCAATAGATCAATAGATCAATAGATCAATAGATCATGGTTGGACAGGAGGGTAGGTTGGGTGGTTTGATTTACTGATTTACTGATTTACTGATTTAGGGTATGTAAAACATGATGACAATTTTAGTAAAAAAATATGACTTGAATCAATAGATCAATAGATCAATAGATCACGAAAGGGGTAGGGAGGGCAGTTTGATTTTACTGCTTTAGGGTATGTAAAACGTGACAATTTTAGTAAAAAAATATGACTTGAATCAATAGATCAATAGATCAATAGATCAATAGATCAATAGATCAATAGATCGATAGATCAATAGATCATTAGATCATGGAAGGGCTGAGGAGGGCAGTTTGATTTACTGATTTACTGATTTACTGTTTTAGGGTATGTAAAAATGTAAATTTTTACTTTATAAACATAAAAAGAATAAGAAATTTTATTTATTTATTTATTTTTTATTTTTTTTCTTGATGGTTCTGAAACCATTATTTTCGAAATCTACAGACCCAATAACATATATAAAGACACCAACATTGTTGTTATACGAATATTTATTAACTCGGCACCGCACCGGCTCCAGTACCGGTGTCGGTACCGACTCTGAATCCTTCTTCTACTCCTCCTTCCTCATTCTTCTTCCTTCCTCCTTAATTTCTTCTTCTTCCTTTCTTCTCCCCCTGTTTTGCATTACATGCATTTCTTCTTCTCTTTTCAGGAGGGGACCCCTCTCCGAGGGGTCTCTGGACTCCGATGCCGAATCCAACTCCAACTCCGTCTCCGACTCCAAAGCCGAATCCTTTCTCCAAATTTCAGCCTTCTACGATTATTTTAATTTTTAAGGGGGGCAGCGCTTCCCTACGGGGAGCGCAGAGGGACGTAATCTCGTCTCCGACGAGATTACGTCATCATATAGCTCACATCAATTTTACCGCCGTTTGATACGTAGCTTACATGGTTTTCAGGACGGGGAAAATTTTGACCTTCTTGGGCGGTAAGGGGGCAGCACCACTTGTAGGGGTGAGCTGTGCAGCGGTCAGTCCAAAACTCGGGCGGGTGATCAATCTTACACTCACGGACAGAACGGCTAGCTTAATCTTCGCTCGGAATTGGACGCGGCAAAAGGGCGTAAGCGACATATTTCACCTTCGCTTTTGGGGGAGGTACCCCCTATATACATCCTAGCAACTTGAAATTTCCCGTGTATTGAGCTTAATACATACATAGAACATATATCAAGTTTCAGACCGATACCTTTAACTGTTTTCGTGCAATCGCCTGCATCGGCTCATCGCTGCCATTACTACTATATATATATATATTATATATTATATATATGCCAATATATATATATATATATATTATATATATATATATATATATATATATAATCATATATATATATATATATATATATCTATATATATAGGCCAGCATCCGAATAGGCCACGCATGTAACTAGAAAACTATAAAATCTACAGGAAAATCAATAACATTTTTGATCTCGGCAAAGCAATTTCATTGATGAAACTTAAAAAAAAAATCTAATTTTATTCTATCAAAATTTATTGTTCCCTAAATATTAATATAATCTCAAACCTCGCAAGTGCACGCTGTGATTGAACCGTTGAATCCTGCAAATTAGTTGACGATAGCAAAAGTTGCCAAATATTTTAATTTTACGCTTTGGTAAAAATGTTAATTTTTTTTTTTTTTCCTTTTTGGGGGGTTCGAGCCGACGGAGGGACAGGAGGGGGACGAAGTCCCCCCGTCCGTCCCCCAGTAGGCCGAGAAAACCCCGACTCTTTTGCCATCTTTAATTTTACCCGTCGGGTACGATTTAGTTATAAAAGAAAAAATTCAACATTTGGCAACTTTCTGTCTCACTCTCCGACTACTTCAGCTTCTTCGTTTTGTCAAAAAACTGTAATTTTTTCAACATTTTTAACAAATTTAATTTTTTAAACAAAGCGTTATTTTTTTTATTTATTTTTAAATTTTCATTGGGGCAAAAACGAATCATGATTTATAAAATGATATTTTTTTTCGTGTGTAGCTGTTTATAGTTTTTAGTTACATGTCCTGGCCTTTTCGGGATGCTGACCATATATATATATATATAATATATATATATATATATATATATATATATATATATATATATTATATATATATATATATATATATATATATATATATATATATATATATATATATATATATATATATATATATATATATATATATATGTTGTGTATGGAGGGCTGTATGTATAGTATAGGGGAGTATCTGTGGTAATTGAGGTCAGGTCAATTTTACCAACATAGCGTGCCGATGCAAAAGCGTAGTTTTTTGAACGAACTCTTTTTCTCAACTATGGCAAATCTGACGATATTCTTAAAGAGCGTCCTCATCTCATTCAAGCGCCATTTTTCGCATGGTTGGAACCGTTTGACAAGCTCTATATGACTTTTATTATTTTATTTAATTATGATTATCTAAAGCTTATTAAAGCAGGTGAATTACTTCTTTATGCCATGGTGAGTGAAATAGGCATTGCGAATTTATTTATTAATATATATTGATGTAAATAATAGTGATAAATGATGGTACCCTGTGAAGTGGCAGTTATTATATCTTATTTCTTTATATATTTTTACGTATAATTGCTTAGCTAGCTTATCCTCAAGGTAGCACCCTTAGATTAGTATATACTAAGGGCCTATTATTTTATGTAAGCCACTTTCATGGGGAACCTACGCCCGATTTTTGTTTGGCCAATAATACCTTGTAAATTTTTATGTAGGCCGACAAGTAGGCCATCTAATAGGCCCAAAATTTTATTCATTTTTATTATACAAAATTTAATGTAAAATAATTATTTATTATATTTTATGTTAAATTTAGTTATATTATTTTTATTTCTTAGTATTAATTATTCTATTTTTGTTTAATTCCCAGGTTACTGGGGTCCGTGTTTTTTCTTCTAAATATAAAATCAACGTCAATCAAGTCGTTTGAATCAACCAGCATCCCGCTAAAAAGTAGTGACCATTGGAGTGACATCGAAGCCTACCAGTGGAAGTAGGCTCCCAACACCTAGCCAGCATATTTATCTCCAGCTACGGGCCTACCAAATTTTCGTGCGCAGCTTCAAAGCACGCGTTGGACCCCATCCATAGGCCAAACAAAGGAAAACCGTCCTGTTGCTCATAATCAGGGCTTAATTTTCATTATTATTATTATTATTATTATTATTATTATTTATTATTATTATTATATTATTATTATATTATTATTATTTATTATTATTATTATTATTATTGGTTATTATTAATTACGCTTCTTCTTTACTATTTATTTTAAATAATTTTGTGATAACAATTTTTACTCCACTATACCACTATTTTTATAATTTTCAATTTTATATATATATATATCAGTGTCAAACAGTGGAAGCAAAATAGTTTCGTCAAAAATAGAAAAGTACCACTGGAAGCAAAATAGTTTCGTCAAAAATAGAAAAGTACCACTGGAAGCAAAATAGTTTCGTCTTTAAAATAGAAAAGTTCCGCCAGAAACAAATAGTTAGGTTTATTTTCGCGCTGTCATTTTTTGCATTATTTACTTTTTCTAGTATTGGTGCTGTGGTTTTGCTTCTTCCTTCTTCATCCCTCTCTTAAATCTTACCTTCTCTCTTCGTCATTTCTTTTCTTCTACTTCATTCTCCAGCCCTCGTCATAGTGGAGACTAACGACGACACTCATCCTCCACCTCCTCACCACTTTCGTCTTCCTCCTTTCTACCCTCACCATCCTGAAACATGGTTTTCACTAGTAGATGGCATCCTTCGTACTATCAGTGATGAGGCGACCAAGTACAGTACGGTTTTGTCCTTCCTGCCTGAGGATGTATCCCTCCGCATTAGGGATTCCATCCCTACACTGTCCGCTTCTTCTACCCCTTACCTTAGATCTTCGTACCCTCTTGATCTCCCGCCTGTCCCTTTCTCAGGAGCCAAGTACGAAGAACTTCTACGTGGCACCTCACTAAGGAGATCAGAAGCCTTCTGATCTCTGGTGCAGTGCTCTCTTTGCTCGAGTGGACCCCCTATACATATATATTTTTGTCCGCACTCTCTTATCCAGAAACTAACGCAGAGAGTACAGTATTTCCCTCGGCATCGATGGATCCAAACTTACTCCCTTCAGGAGGTTGCAGAGAGAGCCGATGGTCTTATACGCTTCTTCAACTCTAATGCTCCCTGTTTCTGACATCGCTGCTCCTGTGTCTGTTTCCTCTTCTCCTGCAGCTCAGGCACTTCCTTTTCCTCCTACTTCATTGCCTCTCTCGTCTTCTTCGCTTCCTTCTCCCTATACCTTCTCTTCACCCCCCTCTGTGGTCTCTCCGGTTCCCTCTTCCGCTGCTACTTCTTCTTATCCGGTGTACCCGCCCCATCCTTCGTACCCCTGGTCCATCTCCAGCGCCTCTCACGATCCTTATTCCTCCCGATTTTCGGGTATAGAGACCCGTCTTTCGGCTTTGGAACATGGCATGGCAGACATAAAAGCGGAGCTGATGTCCATCTCCGCAATGCTACGGTCTCAAAGGGACTCTCGATCCCACAACCGCTCCTCTTCAGGTCGTCGCTTCTCTGACCGCTCTCCCACCCCAGGCCCTCAGCAATATCCAAATGGGTATTGTTTTTACCACCACCGGTTTGGCTTGAAAGCGAATAGGTGCAACCACCCTGCACTTTTCGGGAAACCCCCTAGCCAGCGGTCCATAAAGGCGGTGAATCCAGCTGGCCACCCCTCCGTTTGTTCTTCCTCTCCACCTTCTTCGTCTCAGGATGTCCTTCGTCTTTTCGACAGGTATACAAACCTGTTCTTCCTGTTCGACACCGGGGCGCTTATTCCCTTTAATTGCCTAGCAGATACTACCCAAAAAGTCCGCTGTCCACTCTTCCTGAACCGGCTCTTTAACGCAGCAAATGGTAGTACCCATCCCTGTCAATGGTGAGCGTTGTGCACCTTAGACCTCTCTCTTCGCCGTCAATTCCCCTGGGTATTTCGTGGTTGCTGACGTGACCCAACCCATTTTGGGAGCTGATTTTCTGTCACATTTTGACCTTATGGTCGATCTAAGAAACAGGAGATTGGTTGACGGTTGTACGTCTCCTGTCTTTCTGCAGGTAACCGTGTAGTTTCTTCTGCTCTTAAAGGCATCTCTGCGGTTACTCCTTCTTCTGGTACCTCCCCCTTCTTCACCATCCTGCAGAAAGATTTTCCGGCGCTGTTGAACCCATGTTCTTCTTCCTCTCCTGTTCAACATTCTGTGCGCCACCATATAGAGACTACGGGCTCTCCCACCTTTGCTCGTGCTCGGCGTCTGCCTCCTGACAAGCTCAAGGCAGCCAAGACGGAGTTTGAGCACATGCTCGAACTTGGTATCGTCCGCCCTTCCAAAAGTTCATGGTCCTCCCCCTCCATATGGTCCCTAAAGGTGCTTCTGATTGGAGGCCTGTGGGAGATTTTAGGGCTCTAAACGCTTGTACGATACCAGACCGCTACCCGGTCCCACACATCCAGTCTTTCACCTCTAATCTGGCCGGTAAATTCATTTTTAGTAAATTGGATCTTGTCAGGGCTTACCACCAGATCCCAGTCGCACTAGAGGACATACAGAAGACGGCCATCATCACCCCTTTTGGCCTCTTTGAGTACACACGCATGCCTTTCGGCCTGAGGGGCACAGCTCAGACTTTTCAACGCTTCATCGATGACGTTCCCCCTTCGCCTTTGCTTATCTGGATGACCTCCTCATAGCTTCCTCTTCTCCTGCAGAGCATGAGCAACATCTGCGTGCTTTTTTTGCCAGGTTGGACGAATGTGGCATGCGTTCTCACCCGGCAAAGTTTGTGTTTTTGGGTGTCCCTTTCTTCTTACCTTTCTAGGACACACTGTTTCAGCGGATGGCATTTGCCCTCTTGCAGAGCGCGTCGAGGCCATTCGCACCTTCCCTAGGCCTGTATCTCAGAAGCAGCTTCGTCAGTACCTCGGCATGCTTAACTTCTATCATCGTTTTCTTCAAAACGGGCGCTGATATTCTTCGCCCCTCACAGCTCTCATCCGCCCCAAGCACGCGAGGCTAGTCTCTACAAAAGTGATGGTCTGACGAAGCCTACGGTGCTTTTGAAGCTTCCAAAAGAAGCAACTCGGCTTCAGCCACACTCCCTAGTCCACCCAGGACTCAGCTCCGACCAGAGTTCAGGTAGATGCCTCCGATTTTGCCTGTCGGAGGTGTTCTCCAGGCAGCACCTGAACGGAGTGTGGTCTCTTCTCGCCTTTTTCTCTCGCAAGTTGCACCTCCTGAGACTCGCTACAGTGCTTTCGGGAGGGAGTTACTTTTGCAATGTAATCTCGCCGTTCGTCATTTCCGCTACTTTCTTTCTGGAGGGTCGTGAGTTCCACATACTCACTGATCACAAACCACTTACCTTCGCTATGGTCTCCAGAAACGGAACTGCACTCTCCTGAGAAGTTCGTCACCTTGATATGTCTCACAGTTTCACTACTGAGTCAGACATATTTCAGGTGTCCGACAATTTCACCTGCTGACGCTCTCTCCGCATTGGAAATCGACGCGCAATTTCAGCCTTACCTGCATCGACTCGAAGCTATGGCAAACCGTGCCAGACTACTGAGGGATCCTGCACTTCCAAAAAGAACTCTTCTCTCAAGCTGGAGTGGCTCCAACTTCCTGGGATAGAGAAGAGAAACTTCTGTGCGATGTCTCTCAGGGATCTCCTCGTCCTTTCGTACCTGCCTCGTTCCGTAAGGCTGTCTTCCTCAATCTTCACTCGCTCTCCCAACCTGGCATTGAGGCTTCACGCAAACTGATTGCTGCCCGATTTGTGTGGCCCTGATACTGAATGCCACGTAGCAAACTTGGTGTCGCCACTTGTTTCCCTGCCAGCGTTTCTAAGGTCCAACCGTCACACCAACAGGCCCAGCTAGGCAAGTTTCTACCCCCTGGTGCCCGCTTTGAAAACGTGTCCACTATCGACATCGTTGGAAACCTCTGCCTCCCTCTTCCGCGGTAAGAAAAACATTCTTACGTGTATAGATCGGTTCACACGAATGGACCGAGGCTATCCCTCTCTCTGTCGCCAAAGCGGAATCCATAGCTAAAAGCTTTCTTGGCTCATTGGATTTCGCGCTTTGGTGTGCCGCTTTCTGTCACAACGGACCAAGGTAGACCTTTTGAATCCTTCTTATGGAGAGATTTGATGAATCTTCTTGGTTCAGAGAAGATTTCACACGACTTCTTTCAATCCAAAAGCGAACGGCATTGTTGAACGTTTCCATTGTCAGCTAAAGGCTTCTCTTCTAGCTCAGCCCAATCCGGAAAATTGGACTGACCCTCTCCCTTTCGTAATGCTTGGCATTCGCTCCGCTGTTAAAGAGGATCTGCACTGTTCGGCTGCTGATTTAGTGTATGGTTCTCCTCTTCGTCTTCCTGGTGACATCTTCTCACAGTCTTCTCCTCCTTCTACAGCCGACCCGCTTGCTTATCTAACCCGCTTGAGGCGCTGTGCTTCGTTCATCGTGGAGACCAACTCCTTCTCGTCCACACAAGGTGCATTCCTATATCCCTAAGGACCTTTCTTCTTGCACTCATATGTATTCGTTCGTCATGACTCCCACCGCACCGCTCTCCAACCTAAGTACGACGGACCTTTTCCTGTGATACTTAGGAAGGAGAAATTCTTCACGATCCAGTCGTTTCGATTGACCGCCTTAAGCCTGCTTTCTTCGAGGCGAATCCTCCTCTCCTGTTCTCGACCCTGACGCTTTTTAACTTTTGTTTCAATTTCTCCCCTTCACTCGTTTTTTTTTAAGCGTTCCTATTTTCCCTCCTGCATCTCTCCTCCTCCTTCCCCCTCCTTCTCCTTCCCTTTTACTGATTCTCTTTTCCTTTTCCTCCTCCCTGCCTCCTCCTCCTCCTCCCTCCCCTCCTCCTCCTCCTCCTCCTCCTCCTCCTCCTCCTCCCCCTCCTTCTCCTCAGCCAACAGCACCAATACGACCGGCTCAGACTCCACCCGCACGGTCATCGTCATCCTTGCCTCCCTCCACTCCGGCTCAGGATTCTTCAACTCCAGCTCCACCTCGGGCTACTCTTACGACACATGCAGATGTTCCGACTCGCCCGATCACCCGCTCACAATCTGGGAATCCTGTCCAGACTCCATCCCAACCGCTTACTAGAATATCGAGCAGGGGTAGGCACATTCGATGGCCGGCGCGCTATTTGGAATAGTTTCGTGCCTTCAGCACTGCAGGGGAGTATCTGTGGTAATTGAGGTCAGGTCAATTTTACCAACATAGCGTGCAGATGCAAAAGCGTAGTTTTTTGAACGAACTCTTTTTCTCACTATGGCAAATCTGACGATATTCTTAAAGAGCGTCCTCATCTCATTCAAGCGCCATTTTTCGCATGGTTGGAACCGTTTGACAAGCTCTATATGACTTTTATTATTTTATTTAATTATGATTATCTAAAGCTTATTAAAGCAGGTGAATTACTTCTTTATGCCATGGTGAGTGAAATAGGCATTGCGAATTTATATTTAATTAAACAAATATTGAATGTAAAATATATCGTGAATTAAAATGATGGACCCTGTGAAAGTGGCCAGTTATTATACTGCTTATTTCTTATAATATTTTTACTGTATTAATTGCTAACTTTAGCTTATTCTCAAGGTAGCACCTAGATCTAGTATATACTAAGGGCCTATTATTTTATGTAAGCCACTTTCATGGGGAGCCTACCGATTTTTGTTTGGCCCACATAATACCCTCTCCTTGTAAAATTTATTATGTAGGACTGTATCAGTTAGGGAATCACCATCTAATAGGTGGAATTGAGCTCCACAATCAAAATAATCTTTTTATTTAATTTATATAGTTATAATAAAGTATAATACATAAAATTTTAATGACTAAATAATAATTATTTTAAACTAATAAAAATTAATTTTATAATATTTTATTAAAATTTTAGTATTTTATACACAAATAAAATTTTTAGTATTAATAAATTATATAATAATCATTAGTTTGAGGGTTAATCATTCTCATTATTTTTTGAGTATTGTGCTCTAATCTCTCGCTCAGGGCCTACATACTTAGAGAAAGTGCGTCCTACCATATGTTTTTTTATTCTTCTATTGAGACCTACTAAAACAATAACAACACGTCAATTTTCCGAGAGGGGCGGTTATCGCTTTCTGACAAGTCAACCAGCATCCGCTAATATATATATATATATATATAATTATATATATTATATAATATATATATATATATATATATATATATATAATATAATATAATATATATCTATACTTATATATATATATATATATATATATATATATATATAATTATATATATATATATAATATATACTTATATAATATATATATAAAAAATATATATATTATATATATATATATATATATATATATAATATATATATTATACTATATTATATATATATATATATAATATTAATATATATATATATATATTATATATATATATATATATATATATATATTATATATATATGGTGCCTTGTACTTTTGTTGCCCACTCGTTTGATTTTTTTTTTTTTAACATAATTGCTAGTATATGATACTAAAAATTGAAATTAAGTGGTGACGGACATGATCCAAAGTTCGAAATATTTTTGAATATTTTAAAAAAATCAAATTTATCTAATAAAAAAAATTTAAAAATGAAATTTATCTCGAAGTAGACACTTACCGAAAACCAATTTACATATTTTGAAATCAGCATATAAGCTTATACCAAAATGTAAAAAAAAAAAATTAAGGGGCTCGAGCCGACGGGGGACAGAGGGGGGAACGTTTTTCCATACCCCGTAGGGTAGGGGCGGAGGAACCCCCACTACCACCCAAATACCAAAGAGCCGGGGTTCCGGAAGACCCTCCTCGGTGGGGAGGAGGGAACAGTCCTTACGCCTGTCCGTTCCCGAAAAGGCGAGAGTACCCCGAACTCCTGTCATCCTTGGCGGTTTACCCGTTGGTTCATTTCCTTTAGTTAAAAAAAAATTAAAAACTGACGGAGTCGTAAACGTAACAGGTCCTATATATCTTTTGAATCATGGTCGTCACCACTTAAATTGATTGTTAGGATCAAATCATATACAAGAAATATATTTAAAAAAAAAACAAAAAGAATATCAAAACTGCCGGAGTCGTAAAACATACAATCATAGTATATATATATATATATATATTATATATATATAATAATATAATATATATATATATATATATATATATATATATATATATATAATATATATATTATATATATAGTATTATATATATATATATATATATATATATAATATATATATATATATATATAATTATATATATATATATATAATATATATATATACATACATATATATATATATAATATATATATATATATATATATATATATATAATATATATATATATATATATATATATATATATATATATATATATAATATATATATATATATATATATATATATATTATCATAACAACAAATTTCACACCAGTGTCTTCAGAAAATCTACTTTTACTGGATTGACGAAAATTTTATTCTTTTTCCTCATATTTTTCTAAAATCAACTTTAATTAAAACTCTTTTTTGACAAGGGATACAAATTTTCGTCCTCTTATGTTTAATTTACAAAAGAACTTGATTTCCCGTAACAATTATTTCTGAAGAATGGTTCCCAGAATTTATTATTGACTCAAACTTTTCGAAAATTACTTTCAGCAAAAATTTAAAGCCACATCTCAAGCTAAATTAACAGCTCCCAAAGGAAATTTTGTATATGAGGTTGCCTTTCTGGGGAGAATGAGTTACGAAATTCGTCGTAAAATGGACGTAGTTTTAAAAAACTAACTTTTCCACAGTTTAATTTTAGATTTATATTTTTGAGTGACACAAAATTGGGAAATATTTTAAATTTAAAGATAAACTCCCATTACCTTTATGCTCATCAGTAATATATCATTATAAGTGCGGTGACTGCGATGCCACCTACATAGGAAAGACAATACGAAGTCTTTCCACACGTATTGCTGAGCATAAAGGTATTTCATTTAGAACTCTAGACATTTACACTCATCCTCCTATTCAGCTATAATGCTCATTCTTTAGGAAGGCCACCATATACAGGATACCAATTTTGGAATATTGTCCCAAACTGAGGAACCCGATCTTCAGTTGTTAGAATCCTTGTATATTTGGCATCTCAAACCGACCTTAAATGAAAATCTAAATTTTAACAGTCTTTTAATACTGAAGTGAGATTTTGTTTTAATTAAGAACGTATAACAACAATGTTGGTGTCTTGATATAGTTACTGGAAACTGAAGCAAGTCCATTGCAACCAAGTCAAAAGGGCAACTGGCTACAATTTTCAAAGTAGGAGGTACTATATTACTGGAGTGTGTTTTTAGCTTTTGACAAGTGGGACAGCATTTCACTATATCTGACACTACTTGATTCACTCGTGGGTGCCAAAAATATTTGTATATTAACTCCAACAATTTATTTCGACCAATATGGGCACAGTTCCAATGTAATTTTAATATTACTGCAATCATTAAATCAAATGATATTACATACAATCTCTTCCCATGTTCATGTTGATAGTACAGAACCCCATTCTCAAAAAATAAGTTTGTCTGATGAGATTTGAACAGTTGCAAATTATTACGCCATTGAGAAACAGGTATTCTGTCTCGAACATTCTTAATTAATGATACCAGCAATTGGTTAGTAGTTTGATTGTCAATGACATCTGTTTCATTGATATTATGATGGGCAACATCAATGTCTTCATATATTGGGACAACAGCATTGATATTAATAATGATCTCATTCATATTGGGTCTAATCACAGAAAGCTGTTTTAAATAATTATAGTGTATTCCTCCGAGACATTTTAATGTACACACATTATCTGGGTATTGGGATCCGTAAATTATTGGTTTATCATCATTATAATAAATGGTAACTTTTGTACGAAAGATGTTGCAAAAAGCTTCAATCATTTCAGGAATAGGAACTTGCCCACTATTATTCATGGATTTGACCTTCTTTCGAATATCTCTTTCCTTGAGATTATATCTTCCTATATTTTTCAACATTTCACTGACCACCGTTGAACGTAATTCAAGGTGACTATCCATAGACCCAAACAGAAACAATGAAAAACAACTAAAAAGAGCATCTCCTCCACCAGGTACTTCAACCAGTTCAAATCCCACTGGGATGAATTCAACAGAGTTTGGAACATCAATGGAAGAGTTTTCTTGCGAACTGTCAGGAACCGGAGACCTAGACAATGCATCAGCTACTGTATTATTCTTTCCCACAATGTGTCTAATTTCAAAGTTGAATTCATTTAATTCTTCCCATCGGCGTGCAACTCTTCCATCAACCATGCTCATGTTTTGTAAGTAAATGAGGGGTTGGTGATCAGTATATATTACAAATTTTACTCCCTAAGGAAAGCTTTTAAGGACTTAACAGCCCACCGTAAAGCAGTCAGCTCCTTATCTATCACACTATAGTTCTTCTGTGGCCCGCTAAAGGTGGTAGATATATAAGCTATGGGACGATGTTTGTCGTTTTGCCTCTGCGAAAGACAAGCCCCAGCACCTACATTTGAGGCATCTACATGAAGTTCCAACGGGGATGCTTCAGGACTATAATCTGGAAACCCAAGAAGTGTTGGATTCACTAAGGCCTGTTTCAATTGCTCAAAGGCGGTTTGACATTCAAGAGTCCAGGTAACAGTTTTTCCTCCTGTCTGAGCTGATAATGGTTTGGATATCTGTGAACAGTTTGGGATGTGACGCCGATAGAAATTCACCATCCCTAGGAACTGTCGCAGTTGCTTCATTGTCATTGTCATGGGTTTTTACACAGTAGGGATGAGCTACTGGTTTTATTGGGTAATTTGTATTCCCCACAGTGTGACTCTTCACTGCAGAGCTTAAAAGTTTTCCGAATCTCCAGGACATTTTTCGTCGTCATGGGATTCGCCACAAAGATCACAATTTTCAATATAATGCACCTTTGCCTTAGCATCTTGAGCAACCCAAGGGACACTGGATTGTCCTGAATTGTTATATGTGTGGCTTCGAAAATCTAAATTTCTTTGAGGTAAGGGTGTAATCTTATTACTATTTGGCCGAGAGTCATTCTCCTTAGCGGCTAACATGTCAAAGTTGGAGCTCCTGATATCCTGACTACGATTCCGATTCCGATAATCCTGACTCAATTCCCTTCCTTGAGTGCTATTCCGATTCTCCTGATTAAAATTCTGATTTTGATTCTGATTCCAACTTCCTTGAGTGCTATTCCGATTCTCCTGATTAAAATTCTGATTTTGATTCTGGTTCCAACTTCCTTGATTACTTTGCAATTTTTTACTTTGATTCTCAATTCCCTGATTTGGATTCCGATTCTGGTTCCACTTTACATTTTTATTATCCGAATTCCAATTTGAATCTCTCCGATTTGGACTACGAGAATTGCATTGAATTCCTAAATGTGCCCCTTTACAAAAAGGACAAGTTGGCTTCTGTGCATTCCCAAGGGCTCTAGAGGCATTATTTCCAGTAACATGCCAGCAATCATTTCTAACGTGTCCTTTGGTTTTACAATAGCTACAAATCCCAAGAGCTTTGTAACATTCATCTATGAGGTGACCTATTCTTCCACAGTAGTCACAATACTTTTCTTGATAATCAGTATTCGACTGTTCCCTGGAGTTATTCACTATTCTGGAAAAAGTTGTTGGTTCTTTTAGTTGTTTCTGGGGTGCCCCTATTTGCGAATTTCTATTCCCATTCAAAGGTGGATTTCTCTCTTTCCCTTGTAGTATGTCACTCCAAGTAGCTTGTGGGACAACCGCATCTATTTGAATCACTTCGATATCGTCATTCTGAGATCGCGATCCTCTATAAGGTTGATAAGTATCCCTAGATCTTTCCTGTCTTACATTCTGTTCAAAATCATTGCTGTAATTTGCTAAATCTCTGTCATAACAGTCAGCAAGCTCTATTAATTTTTCCCATGATACCTTTTCCTGTGTTCCAATTTCATTTTGAATAATATACTCTTGAAGTTTTTCCTGTACTGAGATTGGTAAACTCAATAAAAATGCTGTCCGCAATGTATCATGCTCTCTCATATTAATACCGGGAAAAACTTTAGAAGCTAACTGCTCCACTGCTCCAAGCGTAGGGCAAACATGTGAATGTCCTCAGTAGGCTGGCGTCGAGCTGAATAAAAAGTTTTCAATTTATTTTTATTCTTCCTTTTCTCCTCATGTTGGTACCATTTCAAGAGAATCTTTGACTCCAGAATACGTAGAAATAGTTTTAGTTATTACTGTATATAATTTAAGAAATTTTCCTGAAAGATATTTCTCCATCAAGATCAACCACTGATTCTGCGCATGTGGATATCGGCAAGAACAGTATTCCTCAAAATGTTTGAAAAACTTATTTAGATCATGTTCATTTTCATAACTAAATATTTTTGGCTCTACAATTTTGGGTTTCTGAGAATTGTTGATCAAGATCGTTAATAGGGAAACAGTTTGTGTCAAAACAGTTAATTGTTTTTGTATGACGTCAAACTGAGATTCAGAAAACACGGGTGATGGTGTGGACTGATTTCCCTGATTAAATCGTCTTGAAAAGGGCATCAGCTTATAGGTTCCCCCCATAGGGTTGGGAAATGCTGTACTTGTTGGGGTTGTTGCAGTGTGAGTGTAAATCATACTCGATTGTTTAGGACGTATAGATCCATCTGGCGGAAAAGACACTGTATCCATTCTGGTGTTTGGTGATTGACTCATTACCACATTATGGGTTTGGGACATGAGGATTTCCTCTCTCGTAAACTCTATCGGCAAATCTATCAAACTCTCTACTTTAGGGGCAGACGGTATAGGTCTACTGATGCCCTCGGCTGCTGCCACATTTATTACACTCACTCTTGCCTCCTCCAATTTCTGGCTAAGCCCGTTCATTTGTGTATTCATGTTACCTAGGATCTCTCGTACAGCCTCTGCTGACACCATGCCTTCTGAGGCAATTTCAGGCTCACTAACTCTAACTATACTTTCATCTACTTCTCTGGGGACTCCAACAGGGTCATCTACATTAGCTAAATACTCATCCAATTCTTGGTCACCCAAGTCTGACATGGCTGATTCAGAATCCATTTCCACTAGTTATGGTGCACAATATATATAACTGAAAATCTGAAAAAATACAACATATACCCCTATACGATTTGTATAGGACTATATGCAACAGAAAACTCTTTATATATTACTATATAAAATGTTTTCCCAATTATATATATATATATATTAGTGATGTATTAATTAGTGATGTATTATTAGTGATGTATTACTTTAACATACAATTATGCAAATATATGTATATATATATATATATACATATATATTAGTGATGTATCAAGTTTCTACTTTTATTTCAAAGATGAAAAAAAATACTTTAACACACAATGTATGCAAATGTATTTTCCTAAGTCTACTTTAGCACTCTGAACAATTAAATATAATAAATGAAGGTGAAGAGACAGATATAGAATTTAGAATAGTTAAGGCTAGAGGAAAGGTGTGTGGTTTTATTTGACGTTGGTCAACAAAGACCTTTCTCTCTTTTTCCACTTTGGAAACTATTATATGCTGCCTCTACTTCTTTCCGATATATATTTGCACTGGAGCTATTACCACGCCTGACAAGGAGTCCCTGTTCGGGCGCCAGTTTAATGGCGAGTGGGGAAATGGGGTACAATAGTTTAGGTTTAGTGTGTAGGGAAGTATTATATTGTATATGTTCTGGGGCTACCCGACAGGTCCTCCTATCTATTGCTCCACCTCCTCTCATACATAAACGAAATTTCTTTTTACTTACTTTTGTCTTCTGGCCTTTTCCAACGGCCGGATCCAGGAAAATGACTCCTTGAAGGCGCACTTCTGTTTAGCTTATGATGAATCAATTTTTTAATAATCCCTATTCTCAGGGCTATTGACACACGCTCGATTACAAAAAAAAATCTTTTATTTTTATATAAACTTACAAAAAAAAAAATTTATTTACAACGTCGTTATTGGTATGTGAATTACTTAGGCAGGTTCTATCTTAACTATTCGTGTTTCCGGTTTTCACAAAATCCGTTATTCTCTTCACTACTTTTCTTAAACATCTAACTCCTCTCTCTTACAACTTATTCTACTTCTTCTTGTCTTACTTGCCTCAGTTTGCGTGCTGTGCCACATGCGGGAGAAAAGAGTGGATAGATATGAGAAGTGGGTTTTTAGGAATTACGTGTAATTGTGGGGTTAGTAAGGAAGAGGAAAAGTGAGTGAA
The DNA here is from genome assembly GCA_015478945.1 of Trachelipus rathkii. Lineage (NCBI taxonomy): Eukaryota > Metazoa > Arthropoda > Malacostraca > Isopoda > Trachelipodidae > Trachelipus > Trachelipus rathkii. The sequence continues at coordinate 20,280 of JABUQX010086631.1, forward strand.
AAGTGTACAGCTATGGTAATTAAAATTCCTTATCTTTAAACTCTGTCTCTTTCCTTCATGTACGAGACTCTTCTCCTATTTCCAATAGATTATGGGTACGTTGATCCTCAGGCTATAGACGATACATGTCAAAAGATAGTCTTCAGCCTTGAGCGATTCTGCACATTCATGGATTGAAACAACAATGTACAAATACCACAGAGCAAAATCTTGCAAGTAATCCCAAAATCAAGGTATTTCTTCACTCAATTGACTTCTGGTTAGTATCCAACCAAACGCCCAAAAACAAAATTTGGAAGAAGGATCCTGAACAAAAACCCTGGAAAAATATACCGTATATACATTGTATTAATGTAATGTATATGCCTTGCAAGATCAATTAAGTAAAAACATTTATATCTCTTTCAGACTTTCTTCATTCTTATTTGAATAGTTTATGATTTTTTTTTTCTAATATTCGAAACATGAAGTGTGAATCTATATTATTTCAATTTTTCTCAACTCACAATCATTCACCTTTTTATTCAACTAAATATAAATTCCCAAATACCTATTAATGAGGGCTTTGTGGTGGTTCTATAAATTCCTCTCCACAGAGTCCTCGAACTATTCTTTGGATAGATCTAGTTCTTCCAGAGATACTTTCAAATATTCCTCTAAAATGATTCCTACTGCTGTGTAAAAGCTCTCAAAATTATGAATTGATCATTTAAACATTTAACTAAAAAAAATTTTATGAATCTCATCAAGCCTGGAATGAGAACAAGACTTATAGTAAATGAAGTATTACTTATAAATAAAGACTATACAAAAAAAATAATTTATTAAAGCTATACAAAAAAAATAATTTATTGATTTTACTCTTAATAGTAATAACTCCCTCATTATAAGAAAGGGGACTCAGTCTCCCTTTCAGCGTCTAGCCAGGCGTTCAAGACGTAGAGCGTATATACGTATAGGTTCACCTGGTTCCCTATGAGCATTGTGGTACGCTTGAAGTTTATATTCCTTCTTGCGCTTTTCTTCGTCGTTGAACCAGCTTACGAGAGTGTCTCTGACCGAGAAGTAATTCCGGTCGTCTTTGGTCAGGAGTTTGTACAGTTGGAGGAAGTGTCCCTCCAGCTGTCGACCTAAAAGATGCAACCATTGGTGCGAACTCTTCGGATAGTGAAGACTACAGTAGTCTTCAAAACATTTCAGATACGCTATAAGGTCTTGGTCTGTCTCGTATTTGTAACGTCCGGGGTCAACTACCTTGAGTTTCTGTGAATTTTTAAGAAGCTGCGTTAGTAACACAATAGCTTCTTCTATTAAATCTAACTTCTTCTTCATTTGAGGACCAGAGTACATGGTAACCTCATTCTTCGAAGGTCTTCTAAAATCTTCTTCTTTAAGTAAAGGTTTGTGCTCTTGATGTTGGTCAACATCATCTCCTTCTCTGGAACGATAATGAGAAGGCCGATAAGTTTTCTGATGTAATTGTACCCCGGAGGTACCCATAACTTGCTCTTCTGTGAGCAAAGTTCTCTGCACAGATAAAGCAGATGTTGCAACTGCATTACGAGGAATATCATCAAATGAATCATTCCCATCATCATAATCATCAGGAATAGATTCTTTGTCGTTGTGTAATAAATTCTCTTCACTAGATTCATCTCTTTGAAGATCAGCGTCTTGTTGTGCTAAGAGTCTTTCTTCTTCCTTCTTTCGTGCAACTAAATTCTTCTTTAATATCTGTAGGTTAGGTATCGAAAACATATCTTCTTCAATGTTTTCTACTTTCTTTATTCCATTAGTATTCTTTGTTAATCTATGTGTCGTTGCCAAGTTTAACGCGTCCAAAGAACTTTGAAAAGGCTCTTCTCTTTGACTTGCGGTATTGTCACCAGTAACCCGAGAACCAGAAGCCTTAGGCTTGACACCTTTTACTTTTCCGTTTACAGACATTTTAATTAATTTTATCTTAACCTTAACTGAGTATCTAAGCTACCTACCTATCTAAGCTAACCAGTGTGAACCAATACAATGAACAACACTAATAAATGACGGATAGACTAAGGCTGTGCTGAAACAGCTATATGAACAAAATGTAATAGTGGACTATGTCACACACAAGCACGGCGGCTTATCGAACAGGGACCCAAACAGAGTCCCTGTTCGGGCGCCAAATAAATTTGTGTATTTATGTTAGGGAGAGGATGCACGGGAGTTTACCTATTTC